>OZ010601.1:95993730-96111230 GCA_963932145.1 Acanthosepion lycidas | reverse complement strand
GGTGAGTCAGTGTGAACACCGGCTAAGAACTGCTCAAGGCAAGCCGACGATAATTATTGGTGTTTTAACAAGGTATGATAGCCGGTTCCCGGACACTTACACGTGGTGTGAAGGTTAATAAGCTTGTCTCGCTCGATCAATTACGACTGAATAGTGAGTAAAATCCTCACTCGAAACTCCCTACTTTCGGCCTTGTGCCACCTCTAAATTATGCTTAGTAAATCCCTTTAGGCACTTCAACATGGTGTAATGGTTAATAAGCTTGCCTAGATGAATGAATTACAACTAAATAGTGAGATTGATCCTCACTTGGTGCCCCATACTTCTGGCCTTGTGCCAGATCTAAGCTACGCTTAGAAACTCCCGATGATAGTGGGTTCCCGACAGATGTAATATTCCATTTCTGAAATTGATGGGTACATTTGATACCCTTCGATCTATGTTTTTACGCACTCACCGGAAATGCCTGAAGGTAGACATGCCGTCTCACCGAAGGCGGCGTAATGGCCGACAGCAAATCTTTAATGTGGTCCGGCTAGCAAGAGACAGTGACTAAAAACGCTTCCACTTTTAACGCAAGAGATACGAGATGCATATCCACCAGATCGATTCGTTGTTGATCAATTAATGGAAGGGATATTCTACTTCTGAAATTAATGGATACATTTGACATTATATATATATATATATATATATATATATATATATATGTATGTATTACAGTAATGTTCACTCTTTACAAGGCCAAGGAGCCACTCGAGGTAGAATGTTACGGAGTAAGAAGCACAGTTTATGTGGATAGGTGGGGAAGATAACGGTTAAATGTAGATTTGAGCAGCATTTGGGAATCGCTTCCACAAACGAGGCGGTTCGCAGGAAGAAAGTGTTCGAGTGTCACTTACATCTCACCAATGGAGTACGAAGAGAATGAGTGTGGTTCGCTACAATGTGTGGCAGGACGGGTCCGAGCCGTAAAGGTTCGAACAGGTGGAACTAAGGAATGTTGTTCGTCTGAGCACTTTTCATGGAAATAGAAATAGGGCAGTGAGAGGCTTGATACATCTCGTCTGTTAGGGTGGAAAATAATTTGTCACTGACGCGGAGACGCTTTTGAATTCTACTGAGACTAGAAAGTGAAGAATGTGAAGCCCCTGTCCATAAATGGCAGCGGTATTCCATTTTAGTCGTGATCTGGCTCTTCTAAAGCTAGAGGTTAGTGAGTGGATTGAGGTACTTAGTGGAGCGGTACAGGCAACCGTCTACTTTTCTTCCTGCATCTTTAGCGATGGATAGCATGTACAATTTCTACTTTAGGTCTGGGTTGTATTTAAGGCCCAATAATCGCTCAAGGCGCGGGGCCTCCCTGAGGAAACACCCATTTACCGTGACTGCTGTTAGTTTAGGCGATGGTGGAATGTAACCAGTTTGTGTGTCGAGGCATTGTATCTGACCAGTCAGTTTTCTTTAAGATGTTAGAGCTAGATCAGAGGAGATCTCTCTTTCTCTCTCTCTCTATCTCACTCACTCACTCACTCACTCACTCACTCTCTCTCTCTCTCTTTATATATATATATATATATATATATATATATATATATATATATATATATATATATATAATTATAATTATTTTATTTTAGATATTAAAACGAAACACGTTGAAATCGCTAAACAATAGCTTTCGTGTTTCGGTACTAGGCTGTACCTTTTCAGGTGAATGGTGATTAAATGATTTTTAAAACAATTTCAAAAACAAAATGTTACCTCTTTCCCGAAAGCTAAAGGTTGTGGGGTAAGAAAACGCATGGCCAGAATTAAATGTCAGATCTACGCTAAATAAAAAAATTAAGCTCAGGGCGTGGTGATGGGGAAGTTATTTTTTTCATGACATGATAAAAAGGAACTTAGACAGGTCATCATTGACACTTACTGAAAACATGTAAGCAACAAATGTATTGTGATTGTAGACAAAGATGACCTGTTCAATTTTTCAAAGGACGCTGACGGGGAGGGGGGGGTTAGGTAATCAGACGTAAAGTTAATTTCAACAGAAATATCTTTTTTTAAATTTTCAGATTTTTTCTTTCTCTCATTTGGATATTTATATAATTGTGTATTTGGACAGCAAACCTTCTTTTACACAAGTTTCATTAAATATGACTGATATTAAATACTGCGGTTAAGTTTTTTCTTCTGTTCTTATAATTTTCACGAATGGGTCAAGCGGTTAGAACGTTCTCCATAAGACTCGGTTTCGAATCTCACCATGGTCGATTTTTCAGGAAGGCGACATCCTGATATTATCAGACTGGAGGTGTCGACCCCAGTGTACGGCACCTTTTGAGAGTGCCTGAAAACAATAGGGTTGACCCAAGCCTTGTGAGTGAAATTGAGTAAACGGAACCCTTGGGTGCCGTCGATAGTTGTGCTAGCACGAAGTCACAAGTCATCGTGGCTGAGAACTTGAGCGTGCTGACCTTGTTCAAATTGTTGATCACGCTAGATAACACGCTCTTTCCTAGAAACTGTAACTAAGGTCTGCTCAGCATAGTTGCATTATAAACCACAGATGGGCTTTTTGGGTTTTGAATAAACACAACTGTGCCTGAGCAAGCGTCTGCAATAGGGATTGGCTAGCCGCCCTAGTAGACAGGTATCATCGAATACGAGTGGTTAGCTATGCATAATTTTCAGGTTTTATCTGTCTGACCATTAAGTCTCATTTAAATACACATGGAGACCTACCAAACTCTATCCGTAAGATACTCGTTGATAATACAAATATAATAGCATCATCCATTTGTACAAAAAGGCTAAAAATAATGGAAGCATTAATAATAAAAAAAAAGAAAATCCAACAGTCAATAATATCAGCTATGAACACGGCCACAATATGCTGACCGTGATTTGAAAATAAAACATTCCTATAATTCTAGATACACAGATAAAATAATTCATGCATTCAAATTGAAAGTAAAAATAAAAACATCCTTGATAATGGATAGAAGTATGGCCGAAAGTGCTTGGACATATAAAACAATTGGACAATTTTTACATAATTTATGTCCTGAAAATTATAAGAACACAAGGAAAATGAGATAAAAAAAAAACATAACGGCGGTACGTTGTCAGTCGTCTTTAATGAAACCTGAATAAAATATGGATTGCTGCGCAAATACACACAATATATGTGCACACAATTGAAAGTAAACGAAAACAAATATTATAAACCTAATAATTAAGTATGTGCTTGTTTGTGTGTGTATTACAAACGTGTGTTTATGCGTGTGAATGTGAGAGTTGAGCCGCCATTCTATCGGGGGCTAAACGAATGTTCCAGAGCCGGTGGAGTGGGGGGGGGTCACCTTTTTACTACATGTTGAAAAGGTGTGTAGGAAAGGGTTGACTACGAAAATATGAATACCTATCTGCGCAGCGAACCTACAACCTCTTCCGAACCTGGGATTGCAGATCAATCTGCTGCTGCTGCTGATGATGCTGATGATGACATGAATAAGGGACACTTAGAGAATTCTATTTTCTCTAATCCGCCAGGAGTTTCTCTGGCCATGAAACGTAAAAGATAAATTGAAAATATTAGTGAAGAAAATTTGGTGTTGGTCGCTTTTTCCATCACTCAAACTTTTTGAAGCGCTGATTGTCTGCAATGGAAAATATCTTTTTCACTACAAGAAAAAAATTGTAATGAAGCATCTCATTCTCTTCATCTAAAAATTTCTTCATCCTAATTTGGTAAAATGCCAGCAGGGTGATGTTCCTGCTCATTCTGCTTAATCAATTAATGAATATTTTTCAAGGTTATGAAATTCCGACATTGCTTTCGCCTGGACAATCTCCAAAACCTAAATCCTAGCGATAATTTGTGGGAAATGATTAAGTTCAAGGATTGTCAGAAACAGATTCATTATTTACAGTATTTCATAGAAGAAATAGAGCAAGATAAAAGATTTATCGTTAAGAGTTATTTATAGTCACAATTATTATGGTAAATAAACTCGTAACAGATGGGGTAAAATTTGAAACTGCAATTTACAGTCCTTTTTTTTATTTTTAGGTAAAGCTTTGTGTATAAGTTGACATTTTGTGGCTGTATCTTTTCATAGTGAACAATCTAATTGAAACGTACGTCGAAGGAGGATATGTGTGGCAAAAATGTCATTAATCATAGTTTCCTCTTGAAAAGCAAGTAGAAGTGTATTGACTCAGAAAAACAGTCGTGTAGTTTAAGCTGAGCTCTAAATCGTTCGTTTCATTCATCAAATTAGCGAAGAAGGAAACGCGGTTGGCGTAGATTGGCATTTTTGATTTGATTGAGAATAGATAAATGCGCGATATTGTAATTGATATCGCCTATTCATCTCTTTGCAAGTGATACACAAGGTTTAAATAATAAAAAAGAACCGATAGTGATTAGTTGCGAATTCTTTTCACATCTCGCAAAATTTAAATCTTATATTAGATTTTATTTTTGAAGCTTTCTTTTTGGAGCCAACAGTTCCGAATTTTTTTTGAAAAAAAAAGCAATGGGTTATTTTTATCTATTAATCCGACGGAATTTTATCATTTTAAACGTTATTTTTTTTTTATTTTGAAGTGATATATATATATATATATATGAAGATCTAAAAGGTCAGCCAATCTAACAGTGATCTCGTATCACAATTCTCACACCTGCTCCATATGTGGCCTCGTTTGTAAATCACTAGAGGGTCTTAAATGCCACTTAAGATTATCGCATAAACTTTCATAACTGAATCAATAAGCTGGCAGATCCTCATACGTCGAAACCGACGGGAGAGTCCATTATTATATATATATATATATATATATATATATATATATATATATATATATAAAGAATGGTGTATAAGGTATTCGTCATATATATATATATATATATATATATATATATATATATGTATATACATACACACATATATATATATATATATATATATATATATATATACACTGCTGATGAGTCCCCCATATAGGACGAAACCGTCGTCCAGTGCTTTCTGCATTCTGTTGAGGTTTCTTCTAGACTCGATGAATTAATATATATATATATATATATATATATATATATATATAGCAATTCACCCTAAGCAAGGCAGAAGTGCCACTATCACGCAAGGGGTTACAGAGGGTAAAGAATAAGAGTAAAGAGACGTGTTTGGGGAGAGGATAAAGAGAAGGGCGGTAAACAAGATCAAGTTATCAGATGTTGATTGACATTACATATGAATATTTGAAGATTATAGTTATCAGGAAAGCAAGCAAGAGGAAGAGAATTCCACAGACAGGAAGTGCGAGAGAAGAAGCTGTTTGATTAGAAGAGACGGCTACATTTAACCGTTTCGACAGTGAAATGGTCGGACCGAGATGCCAACCTAGTACCTCGCTTAAATTCATGCAGTCTGGGAACCAGAGAAAGCAGTTCGTTTGAACAGTTGCCGTGAAAATACTTATAGAAGAGACAGAGGGAGGCCACGGCATGTCTGTGAGAAAGCCTCTGTAGACCAGATGCAAGATCAGGACCTATCGCATTGCATATTCGTTTCTGGATTTTGTCGAGGACCTCGAGGCTAACAGCGGTGGCACCAAACCGTATATGACAGCAATATTCCATGCAAGGACGGATGGTTGATTTATAGATTTGAAGGAAACTTTCTGGCACGACACAGAGAATCAACTTTCCTTGATGAAGCTATTGATTCAATGTATTTGTTCTACCTCGTGTCAGCGGACAGCGTGAAACCAAATAGGCGTAACGAGGCGCTCTCGAGGAATTCGGCATCAGCCATTCTGATGGGAGGCAAGGAGGGTTCTCTGTGGTGGGTAAAGGAGAGCAGTTTCGTTTTGGAGGCATTAAAGTTTACAAGCTATTTCCTGCCCCAGTCAACCACAGATTGGAGGTCCTTCTCGAGATCAACAGCCAGGTTAGTTTTGTTAACGATACCAGATTTACTATTGAGGCAGGTGTAAATAGTAGTGTCCTCCGTGTAAATGCCTACTTGGGAACTGATGACATCGGGAATGTCATTAATGAAGATGTAGTGTATGGCCCAAGATAGATCCTTGGGGAACACCAGCGTTAGTGATAATGGAGCTGGAAGTGAACCCTTTTAGGACGACCTTCATTTCACTGTTTGACAGGAATAATCGTTCTGTAATACCGTATCCCTGAAGCTGACGAAGAAGGCCGGCGTCTCAAACCCTATCAAACGTTTTAGAGATATCTAGAGCCACAGCTCGAGCTTCTCCGTTAGTGCTTGGTATACAAATTCACTTATGGCACGTCAACGGTAGATGGAACAAAGCGGAAACCATATTGCTTGTCGGAGAGCAGATTATGTGAAGTAAGGTGCTTAACCACTTTGTCGTTGATTAAAGTCTCGAAGACTGTACCGAAGAGGGGTAGGAGGCTGATAGGGCGGTAGTTAGATGGGTCAGAATGGCCTCATCATCCCTTCCAGTCTCTGTACTGCCATCTATTTAAACAAGATCTTTAGATAGGTTACTCAGTGCTTTCCTCTATCCATCTTGATTTCAGTATGCCATGTGAGTTTCAAGTTCACGACACTCTCTTTCCTCATTAGAAATGAGAACTGTCCGTCTAAGTTTTTGCTCACTTTGTGTTCAGATTTTCTTTAAAACTTCGTAATTATGCTCATGGTCTTCCCAGCATCCTTCTGTAGAACCACATCTCTCTCATCTCAAATTTCTTCTTCATCTGTGAAGAGATTGTCCAGCATTCATTGCCATATAAGAGGACAGATATATATATTAGTTGAGCATTCTTTCATTTTTCTAATAAAAATTCCTTTTCTCATTAATAAAAATGATAAATGCTAACGCCCCCCCCAAAAAAAATAACAGACATTTTAAGAAGAAAAAAAGTAAAAAAGAAAGGAAACAAAGAATGAAGTAAAGAAATAAACATAAAAACAATTAAAAGAAAGAGAAAGAAAATAAAAGAAGAAAAAAGAAAGAAAGAAATCTAAAGGAAAATGGTCAAATGATAAAGGAAAACAAAAAGAAAGAAAAGAATAAATGAAGGGAAAGAAGGAAACAAACAAATAGAAGAAAGAAAGAAAAATGACAAGAAAGAAAGAAATTAAATATAAAAGAACGAATGAAAGAGGAAAAAAGAAACAAAGGAAGTAAGAAGGAAAAGAAAGGAACGAAAAAAGAAAGATAGAATAGAAAGAAAAAAGATAAAAGATATGAGATAAAAATTGATCGAATGAAAGAGGAAAATAGTAAAGAAGAAAGAAAAAAGAAAAAGAAAGGAACGGAAGAAAAGAGAAAGCGGAAAAAAGAAAGAAAGAAAAAAGAAAGAAGGAAAAAAAGAAAGATAGTAGAAATAATATACAAAATAAAAATGATCGAATAAAAGAGAAAAATAGTAAAAAAGAAGAAAAAAAAAAGAATGGAAGAAATAAAATTCATTGAAGCAACCGAACAGAAATACGGAAAAAAATTCGAAATAGATATGTAAAAAGAAAGTATGTAAGAAAGGTACAGTCGAATTTTATTTGCTGTCATGCGAGACATTGTCAGCCATTAACGTCTTGCGCTTCAGGACATTTTTCTATAGACCTTTCCTTCGCCGCGCCACTCAAATCTTATTTGAAATCATTATCAATTGGTTTGGGTCGTAAATCACCTAACCATGCAATAAGACAGTTTAAAGCCCCTTAAATATGATAAGAATTTTCTGATCTTGTACAGCTGTTGACTAAATAAGAGACGGTGGAAGGAGAGAAAAAATCAAATTACATCCACGCAGATTCGCACAGATGCACGCACGCCCAGCGTTATGCACACACACACACACACACACACACACACACACAGATGCCTACAGAGTTACGTACATCTTCTTCTATGTACCATGAACCATCAGGAGGTTGGCAATCAGAGCTTTCACAATTTTCTGTCCTTCGTAGTTCATTAATAATCGAATTTAAAAGAAAAACTGTAAAGAAAAAAAGAATGGGAGATTAAAAGAAAGGGAAAGAAAGATGTAATGAAAAGAAAGAAAGAAAGAAAAATATATAAAATAAAAAAATAAAAATAATTTTATTTTTTATTAGTAATAAATTTTGTCTTTCTACTATTTCTCTTAAACCCTGTTCTGTCATCCACTTACACAAGCTCGTTAGGCAATGGTTATACACTGTTCTCCCTAGTCCGTCTTGCTTTCAATATGTCCTGTAAGTGTCAAATTTTCCAAGCCCTCTTTCCTCATTTTGTACCCGAGAAATTTCAACTTATTTAACTAATTGTACTTATTGTTTTCATTTTCCCTAAAACTTCGTCGTTAATCCCATTTTCAATCCTATGTATTCTCAGCATTCATTGTCCAACATAGGAGGACTGACGTTACATAACAGTTCAGTAGAATATTCCTGTATCTTCATTCGTTGCTCAGCTTTTAGAAGGCATCTTTCTCTACATACACACATACATATATACATGTATATAATAGTAATAACAGTCGGCTACATATTGGTCTTCTAGGCGGATGGCCAATCTTTGTTGCAGGCGCCTACCCCAAAATATTTGTGTTTGTTTAATACAATCTGAATTCACACGTGGTTTATACTGCAGTTATGTTGATCGTCTCTTAGTTACAGTTTCAGGGAGAGAGCACGCCATCTGGCGTGATCAATATTTGAACGTGGCCAGTATTCTCAAATTCTCAGTCAGAATGACTTGTGACTTTGTGCTCGCATCGACGGCTTCTGAACAGTTCCATCTAGCCAGTTTCACTCACAAGGCTTGGGTAAATACGTAGTATGGCTTCTAGTTATTTCTCAAAGCAACCGAACGCTGAGATCGCCACTTCCGGCCGATTCCATCCAGAAGTTACCTTATTGACAAATCCACCAAGCTAAGACTGAAACTCGAGTCTCCTGGTTGCAAAGTGAACCTTGTAACCACATGGCTATGCTCTCAGTAACCTGTGTATATGATTGTCACTTCTTTGTAGAAGAAGACTACTCATCACTTGGTAGGCTATTTTGTGTTTTTCATTCAGAATTTTTTTATTTTTATCATTTTTATCTGCTTTTTCTGCTTTTGACCTTTAAGTGGTTAAACTTCACTTTTACAATCTCTCTTACACACATGTCAAACATAAAGTTTGTCTAGGTTACTTATGTTGGAAACTGTCCCTGTATAAAATCATGTGATGTTTGATTCCCGCAACAGACTCACAAACCTTGTCACAAAACTCGCACCAGTAACCTGCAGGTCTTTTTGCTAGGGTTGCATTCAAAGGAGCTTGCACATGATCTCTCAGGTGTGATCTCATATGACTGGCTAAACAAGCCGCCGACAGGGTGACTTTTTCACAAATCCTGTGAGTTGGTGTCCTAATAGTTCTGGGAGAGATTCTATTTCTCCCTTATTAATGGCGCGCTTTTTGTTGGAATGCTTAATTCTCTTCTGCTTCAACTTGTTGCAGTGTTTCCAAATCAACCTTCTCCATCTAGATCTCTCTCAAGCAACAGTTTCCCAACCTTAAAACATTAACGCCAAGAGTCTTTAGGTTACATTTAACAACATCATTGAAACTTTTTTGGTGGAGGGGGGGGCTTATGAGCGGGTCGATTACTTTGTACGAGTTCACCATAAAAAATGTCTTTTGTGCAATTTGCCACATTCTCCATACGTATCAGATGACCTGTCCAGCGCATTTGATTAGGGAGAACTAATACACAATCCCAAGCGATAGAACGTTGGTATTTTCATCTTATTTTTCAAAATCAATAAGACGGAAGGCAGTTTCAGTTCATGGAATTAGATGATGATGATGATGATTCTTTTTCATCATGTTTTTTTTTGGGACAAGGGCAACCATGGTTCTACAAGATTTTCTATTCTCTTATCTCCTTTTCCTCGCTCCGCCATCGATTTACACAAGCTCATCAGATAGGTGGCCCACTGCCTTTCCCTATCTCTCTTGCCCTCAATATGCCCCGTGAGGGTTAAAATTTCCTATCCTCCCTTCCTCATTATGTATATAAGGTATTTCAGCTGTCTCTTCTTGATTTTGAGTAGAAGTGTTTTAAACCTTATATTACTGTGATGTCGCGTGAAGGTTAGGATCTCACTTTTGGGGCATCGGTCGGAAAGAATTATACCTTTCATTACTATTATCCTTCGTAAAGATTTATACCTTAATTTGCAGGAATACTTTGGAAAAATTCCTACTTTACTTCTCATGAATCTTTCGTGAACGTTTGCACGTTAATTTCCAGACGAAATTGGAAGAATTTATGCCTTATTTTACGGATAACCTTCGTAAAACTTTGTACATTATTTATGGATATTCTTTGTAAAGTCTGTTACTTTTTTGTAGACATTCAACGTGAATTCTGTATTTAATGGATAACCCTCGAAAAGATTTGTACCTTATTTGTCGGACATTCTTCCTAAAGTTTGTACCTTATTTTCTGGATATACCTCGTAAAGTTTGTAAACATTTTAACGGACATTTCTCGTAAAGCGTTGTACGTTATTTTTTTCAAATTTCCCTTATGCATTAAAATCAACCAAGTTGAAAAAAACCCTATGAAAACAAGAAAATAGTTCATAGTGACACAAAAATTTGAAAAGTAATAATAATCAATAACAATTTTTTTGGGAACTACATGTCATAAAACATATTTTGCCAATTTATTTCATATTTCTTTAGACTACCCTCACCATCAGCTAGAGACACTTTGATTAAATATTGCCTCTAGAGAAATGACAAAATCTGTTTGGATTTTCGCTGCTGCCACACGCTGTTCATTTTTCCTTTCTTTTTTTTGCTTATCTTTCCGTCTTTTATTTCTCTTTAGGAGTTACGCTTTGCACAAACAGTGAAACTGGATTCAAATTCCAAACGAAACTATGTTGTCAACAATATATGATACAATTTAGAAAACCTCAATTCTGATATGTTTCGCCAATGATCCGGCGTCTTTAGGAAATTTTATGATTGTAAGTATAAGTACCATTTTTATTTCCAATTTCCTTAAAAGGTCTTCGTTACTCTCATGTTCTGTACAAGGGATTCTTAGCATTGGTCAGCAGGACAACATCTATCTAAATCTCCATCTTATTCTGTTCCCGGCTAACCTTCTTCTTCTTGTTCTTTTATGTGCTGTTTTTCTTCAGTACGTGGTCCTCCACAACCTCATATCTCTTGTAGCTCTTAGCAAAATTCATACCGTTGCCTGGAGTCACCCCGCCATTCAGCCATCTATTCAAATAAGTGCGTCAGGTACTTTTGCCTGTCCTTTCCTTTAATATGCCCTGTGAGTGTCAAATTCTCCAAGCCAGTCTTCCTCATTATATATCCCAAAAGTTTCAGCTTTCTCTTTCTGATTCTAAGTGTCTCTTTTGTTTCCATTTTTCTTAACACGTTGTTGCTCACATCTTCATCCATGTTACTTCCAGAATCCGTCGGTATAACAACGTTTCTGTTATTTCAAGTCTCTTCTTCATCTGTGCGGAAATTGTTCATCATTGTTCATCATTCACTGGATTATTATTACATAATAATGAATTTTTTCTAAGTTTCTGACGAAATTTCACTGTTTTATCTTTTGCTATTCTAATAATCGTCCGGATTTCTTTGTCGCATTTTCCATCGTCTCTTAAAAGACGAACCGGCATTACTTAAATACATTGAAATGCCAAAAGTCATAGATTAATTGTCTACTGTAGTCTACGACCCAATGTACCCCGGCGAAGTGCGGCAACTAAACGGATCAGGGATTCCGGAAATGATCTGTAAATTTCTGGACAGATTTTGAGTCATGTCGTCACAATAACTGTCTACATTTCTTTGATATTTGTTGATACTGAGTAATTTATAAACTTCTCCACCGCATTCCATAAGTTTTCATATCTGGCGAAAGTGATGGCCTCACCTTTTTGTTGGTAGACTCAAGATCGCCGTTCAATACAATTCATGATAAATTGGGTCAGATGACACGGTGCCTTATCCTGCTCGACTAATCTTATCGTTGTTGGTGATATGGAGTCCATAAAACTGGGCACGAACTAATGTAACTTAGCGTTCACCAGAACAGCAAACTGAACTGAACTTCACCAAAACAGCAAGCGGAACTGAATTTTACCGAAACAGCAAACTAAACATGTCACGTGTAAAAATGTTAGATATTTTCCACCAGTCTTTTTCAAATAGGTGCTTCATGGTTTTATAGAATCTGTGCGACACCCGAACTTTTCCTTCAGCCCCAAAGCAAAAACAAACATGACTTATTAGGCCTCAGGAAGCGTTGCTGTTATCCCAGTGTTCAATTAACGAAGGTCATGAGCCAAGGTGAGATGCTGTATCTGGTGTCGTATTAACAGGTTTCTGCTTTCAGCACTTTATGAACAACGAACCAATCCGGTGGATATCGTATCACTTGCGTTAAGAAGAATGTCTGAATATCAATCTAATGACCTTTCAACTTTGATACAGAACCGTGATGACTGGCGTGATAAACTCATGAATATCCAAATAGATCGACTGAATAATAAAAAATCGAAATGTACAGGAATGTGATTTGAACTAATGCCGCTTGTTTGGTACCACAGACAATTTTAGTCAGATGTTCTAGTCATGTTCAATAAGGGCCCGGGGTCCGACATTCTGCTGTCCATAGTAGAAAATAATGCTTTCTCTCAAGAACACGTAATATCGTAGATCGAAGGGTGTCAAATGTATCCATTAATTTCAGAAGTAGAATATCCCTTCCATTAATTAATCAACAACGAATCGATCTGGTGGATATGCATCTCGTATCTCTTGCGTTAAAAGTGGAAGCGTTTTTAGTCACTGTCTCTTGCTAGCCGGACCACATTGGTTACAAATTATTAAAGATTTGCTGTCGGCCATTACGCCGCCTTCGGTGAGACGGCATGTTTACCTTCAGGCATTTCCGGTGAGCGCGTAAAAACATAGATCGAAGGGTATCAAATGTACCCATCAATTTCAGAAATGGAATATTCCATCTGTCGTAGCTTAGATCTGGCACAAGACCGGCAGTATGAGGCACCAAGTGAGGATCAATCTCACTATTTAGTTGTAATTCATTCATCGAGGCAAGCTTATTAACCATTACACCATGTTGAATTGCCTAAAGGGATTTACTAAGCATAATTTAGAGGTGGCACAAGACCGAACGTAGGGAGTTTCGAGTGAGGATTTTACTCACTATCCAATCGTAATTGATCGAGAGAGACAAGCTTATTAACGATTAAACCACGTGTAAGTGTCCCGTAAGCGGCTACCATACCTTGTTAAAATACTAATAATTAACGTCGGTTCACCACTGACTCACCAGGTGTCAGACCGCAACTAATATAGGTGTGGGAATTTCTATGACCTCAGGTTACGGTGACCTCAGGTTCTATTCTAAAACATATGTGAGTTCATAACGGTCTTCGTATCTATGGCGCCATCTGGAAGCGGACAGACAACAAGCACATGTGTAATTTTCAAATGTTAAATATTTAGCTGTAACTCTTTAATCATCATCAGAGCTATTTCCACTTAAAGGCACGGGGTTTTCGTACACCTGTTAGGGTCCTAGTTATAGACAAATAGTGAACCATCAATTGTCTCTCCAGAAAGATTAATATCAAGACAAATTGATTTCAACGTATACTTCATGATCGGAAAGAGTCGCTATATATATTGGTAGACTCTCCTGTTTAACAATTCAGTTTTGGAAGTGAAAAGCCATACGCCACACACATATGATTTGATAAAAGTGGTGAAGCCATAATTTTCAGATGAAATGATAACAGAGAAAGGATGCTCAATATTTCACTAAGTTTCCTAAAAGACCTCATCTTTTCAGATTTTTCCTTTACCTCGACCAGTTGTCAGTTTCTCCTGCTACTTGATTTAATACCCAATTGGTATATATATATATATATATATATATATATATATATATATATATATATAACAATAAATTATATTAAAATAATTGTTCAACTTATTCCATTTCGCAGTGCGTCATTTGTTTATGTTAAGATACGCTTCGAGTAGATATGAACGTTCGAGGGAAATCATGGAAAATTTGTAGTTTAAAAGCAATAAAACCGACCTCGCTAACCAAACGCTCCTCTGTAGCTAAACTGGTAAGCATATCAGGCTATATGACGGTTCCGTGTAGGATAACAGGTTCGATTCATGTCGGAGGACGTATATTTTCTATGAGATTTCTTAGACGTTCAGGCCGATAAATATTGTTAATAATTTACGTAAATATTTGTGTATATATAAATAACGTATTACAATAAAATATGTTTACACACACACACACATATATATACACGTTGTTTGAATCTGCTAAATTTATTTGGCAAAAGTGGTAAATATCAGAAATAGAGCGTTTATATAGAGAGGCATTGAGGGCAAGTCATGGTCTGAATATTACATTGAAGCACGTGTTTCTATAATATCGTCTTTTGGTTTTTAAATGTTTTAGTCTCGCAAGTTCTTAACGAGCTAATCAGAGCAGCAAGATTAATTTTAGTTTCAGATTGGAATCGTTTCTTTCAACCGAAAACAGAAATGAATCTTTATTCTGCACCGATTTAAACGCTTCCATCCTATTTCCACTGCTAACAAAAAAAATCTCCACAATCATAGGAACGTTTTTAAACAGCGTTAATCCCGCATAAAATTAGAAATTCACGTCACTTGACTGAGAGAAGCGACGACTGAGTCAGGTTTAATACAAGACCTGTAACAAAGAACTGCAAAAATCCAACTGACCTTCACACAAAGAACAGTCAAGTTGCGACTAACCATTACATAAAGAACTGCCAAAATGCAACTGACCCTCACACAAATAACTACCCAAATACAACTGACTCTTACACAAGTATGTGTCAAAATGCAACTGAACCTCACAAAAATAACTACCAAAAATACAAATGGCTCTTACATAAGTAATTGTCAAAAGACAACTGACCCTTGCACAAATAACTGTCAAAATGCAACTGACCTTTAGCAGGAAATATAAAAATAGACTTCGTTGATGTAACTGCTATCTTTCATATCCCTTCAGGTCTATATCATTTCAGGTCATTTTTTATGAGCATTCTCATTGGTGTTCTTGTTGATCCACCAGATGTCTGAGCACAAAAGATATAATACTCGGCATTTCCTTGGTCATTGCATACCGTTATTCTCTAACCTCTATTCCTTTACACATGGTAAGTCTATTTCAAACAGGAAGGGCATCTCGCTCTAAAGACATTCTCAGCACGTTGGCGTCTCTCGTGTTTACTTTTGAGTTTTCTTTTTTTTATGTTCCGAATCGCTTCAGGTTGTGGATGAACATGTCTTTCTACAGCCTTCAATCCATTGTAGCTCTAACCAATGTTTAATCCGCTTACAGTTTCACAGGCCCTATTTTGTCGTCCATTTACACAAGATCATCAAATAGTTTTCTTCTATATTCTTCTGCCCCCCATTGCCATCAGTATGCCCTAAACGTTCTTTTCATGCGTAATATCAATTCACCCTTTTGGTAGTGAATGTTGAACATTATCCTTTTGGATGAAGATGGAAACTGAGCCAACAGAAATGTGGTTCGACAGAAGGATAATGAGAATACCATGGACGGAACATGTGAAGAAATAGGAAGTTTTAGAGGAAATGAGAAGTAGAAATACATCTTTAGTCAAACTCAGAGCAAGTCAGTTGAAATCATGAGCAAAGAAGACTTGTAAAATGTAACGCACACAGGGATAATTGATGGAAATATGGAGACAGCGAATATCCTAACCGAAGACCTTGTTTCAAATTTCCCGGGAATATTTGCGCCAAAGTGATCTCAACCAAAATTCGAACATGGATCAAGTAGAATGTTTACCTATAGATTCAATTATAAACGCAGCCAATGTTTATCTGGTATAAATATGACCAATGTTTACCTCTTGACTAAATTTTTATATGTTGGCGCCTTGTCGACTGGTTAGACTGTTAGCATTCTGAACTATGGGACACTGGGTTCGAATATCACTATATTCGCTTTATCAGAGAAAGAACGACTTGATAATTTTGACTTGGGGAGACGCTCCCAACCTGCGTCACCGTTGGGAATGCACAAAAGCAGTACCACGAGTTGACCCAAACTAAATGATCACATGCCAGATGATGTGCTCTCTCTGTGGGTGGTAAAGAAATACAAATGCACCTGTGCAGTCGTCTGCAGTCATTTGGATAAGTGCAGTCATCATCATCATTAGAGCTGTTACATAGCTATGGAGTCCAGCCTACCCCATTGTGCTAGAGGGTCATTGACTCTACAAGAAGATCAATCCTCCGTTTAACAGAGTTTTTTTTTTTTTTTTTTTTTTAACTCTGTTGGGTATACACTTGTGTGCAAAACTTTTGGGTTACCTTCGTAAAGTGCTTTAGTTAACCTAAAATCGAGAATCGTTAGCAGCATGTTTTTCTTGGAACATTTGGGCCATAAAACAAGTTTCTGCATTTTCATTAAAGCTGAATGGTGGATGATAGAATGTCTTAAGTATAGGGATATTGCAAATACGCCATACAAAAATACTGGACGATCAGTGAATATTTCACCTTTCAGCCGTTGTCTTAAGATAAAAGTGAATTTCTTTTGCAGGAAGTGACCTTTGTTATTAGAGAAGGTACAAAACGTCAAAGTTTAGATTTAATAATTAGTGTTGCTCCCTTCGGCTCGAATAATTGCCTCAATTCAATGTGGCATTGAATGAAAGAAGATCCTGATTGTCTCAATGCAAACTTTGGCTCATTCTTCTTGGCAGTAATCCCAAAAGTCTTGGAGATTGTGTGTAGTACTTGTTTCTTCAGTTCCCACCAAATGTTTCCCTTATATTGAGATCTGGTTTTTGTGCAAGCAGCTCTTCTAATTTTTAACATCTTCACCAACAATAAACCTTTTTGTTGCACGCGATGTCTGGCAAGGAGCAGCATCACCATGCTGAAAAAATTCTCCATCTTTGCAGTCAAGCAAAATATTAGACCGTAATAAACAAATATCGTTTTTGCTGTTTAGCTTTCCATCAACTTTTACAAATTTTCTTCTTTTGGTTGAACCCCATAACGTTATGTTTGCCCCACCAAACTTTACCGTCCCTCTGGTGTATCTTTGCATTGTTACTTTTTGATACTGGTCGTCTTAAATAGCCTATGGAATTAGAATGTAACTTTATTTTGAATTCATCATTAACAAAAAGTGCTTTTTGCCAGTTTCCAGGACCCCATGTTAGATGTTCTTGTGACATCTTTAATCTTCTGTTCCAATATAATTTACATAAGGATATTTTTTATCGTTATACACTCTTCCAAGTTGTTTATTCGTAATACTCAGCGTATTGTATCAAGTGAAATCTCATTGTTATGACGGCATACATTTCTCAATTGTCTGTTAATTTTTGATTACCTACCGAGACAATCTTTCTTTTCTCTCTCTTGTCTAAATTTTGTGCTCTTCCAGTTTTCATTGCACTTAAAACACTTGCAGTCGGAGCCAACGTCTTTAGAGAGGTTTGAACTCTGTTTTTAGAAAATTTCCAGCAACTGGCAATCTCTCGTTAAGTTATCTTCTTCTTCAATGTCACAACTTTCATCTTTGTTTCAGTAGAAATTTTAGTCATAATTTTAGTGTAAAATGGCAAGCTAATGTTCAACTGCAATGACTTGCCAAGACACCTTGCACTCATGCTAATAAGATGGAACAGATCCTACTTACAAATTTGTATATTATGACTTTATCATCTCAGATCATTTATTGATCCAATAGTTTTTGCACGATCTTTTTTCCTCTTCTTAAAGCGGTTCATCTGTTACACGGCACCTACGAAAACGCAAAAAAAATATTTTTTAATCCTCAAGGTCCACAGAAACGACTGATAAAAGCAGACAGCTAAACAATCTTCGCTTCTTAATAGTATAAAGATGTATAGCCATTTCATGTAGTTGTTGCCATCCTTTTTCATGTCATTGCATATTCATCCTCCCCAGCAGAAAACTCTGTTTTTGTTCTCGCTGGCATAAATGGGATTATTTTTACAGTAAGTTTCGCTCTGTAGAAAGTCCGGTGGCCACTCATTAAGGGGTATGTTATATGGATAGGAGGTGAAGATAACGGTTAACTCTAGGCTTGATTGTCGTGATCGGGGGAAAACATCCACTTGAGAGTCGGTTCCACAGAAATAGTTCTTTGTTCGAGTGGAACTTCTCACCGATGGAATACGGAGGAAATGTGCGTGATTTGCTACAATGTAAGTGTCATGGAGGGTCCTAGTCATGAAGATTGGTCCTGGCGGAACCAAGGAATATACTTCGTCCGAGTACTTTATATGGTACTAGTGACAGAGCCTTTGAGAGGCTCGCCACATCCCACCTGTGTGTGTGTGTGTGTGTGTGTGTGTGTGTGTGTGAGAGAGAGAGAGAGAGGTTGGAGGGTGGAAAATAATTCTTCTCCATTAGGACCCGGAGACGATTTTGAACTCTATAAAAACCGGAAAGCGACGGCTGGGCAGCTCCCTCCCAAATATGGCAACAGTACGCAATTTTCGGGCTGTTTTGGATCTTATAAATGTAGAGGAGAGCACAAGGTGTCAGCTACGTACTGGAGCGGTACAGGGAGCCGATCATTTTATCTGCATCTTTAGTGATATGTCTTATATTTAACACATTGTGGGGAAAAGCGTCCTGATCTCTGAAAGACGAACCGAGGCTCGCAGTAGATTTGGGATTTCAACAGTAAGCAAATCTGGCAACTCCGATTCAAGTTCTTAATGAAGAATATATACATAACCCCCCCCCCAAAAAAAAAAAAAAAACCAGAAGCTGACTTCATGGTTTTCGACATCGCAAGTACTTTAGGGACATGTTTTTTTTTTCTCTCACCACCTCAGACGCATCTTTATACAGATACACACAACCTCTTCACACAAAATATACTATTTCTATATTAGATTAATATCCATTTGGTTAAGCAAATGAATGAAACATTTGTGTCTGTTGAATAATAACAATTAAGACTGATACACTGAATTGCATTAGCAACCAACAGACACTAATTGATTCTTTTCTTCAAGCTGTCGTTGGTTGACAGGGAAGACAGCTAATTCATTTCTACTTAAACTTACTCCACTAAAGATACAAACACAATCAACTAAATGTCAACCACGACTGGAGTCTTGTCACGTGAAAGCCCGATTTCTTTTTATATTTAATGGGATTAGAAAACACGGGGCGGACTTAATTTTCTCCTGTTTTTTCTTCGTTTCTTTTTGGATCGCTGTGAAACGGCAGCCATCACATTAGGAGGTCACATTACTAATGGTAGGTGTTGACAATTCCGATCAACATATCGTTGAATGAGAAACAATACGGTTCTAATTTTCAATTTGAGCTGCGAATACCACATGTCAGTGAGTTACACACACATATACACATACATACGCATGCATACGTACGTACATATATACAAGAAAAGTTCTCGGCCCTACTTAGAAGCTTTACTAAAAAAAAAATGTTTTCTGATATTGGTCTTTTCGGTCAGGTATTGGACATTGGATCGGTCCGATATGTTTTTAACAACCCTTCCGATCCATAATAGATGTAGACTCGTTACAAATCGTTAATGAGTTTTCCATCTGACTAGGTTTGTGAATTTAAAGTTTTTCCTTTTCATAACCTAGTTAGTAACCAATGTTGAAGTCCAAGGTCTGCTCTACAATTTAACCCATACCTGGGGAGAGGAAGAAGGAAATGATTCCTAATTTTCCCAAGAGTATTTGCGCGAAAGTGAACGATTGGAATTAGAATTCGGTTTCCCAATTTATCTAAGACATATACCTATATATATATATATATATATATATATATATATATATATATATAGTAGTAGTACTCATTTGGAAAACCTCGGATAGCTCAACTTGCAGCTATGTCAGTACAAATCGGTACCCGAGGAAAAAATTGGAAATAAAAAAAAGAAAGAACTAAAACGATCTGAACAAAACAAAACAAATCGCCAAGTGCTTTAATTCTTTTAGTCCAAAGAAAAACAAAAACAAACGAGTAGAAAGACTAAAACGTAGAGTGCTTAATACGGCAATCAGAGCGATAAACTAGAATAAATCCTAAGGAGCCAGGCAAACCTACCTAGGTTTCACGTAAACGGATCTTCAGGATAAACTGGCTAAAAAGGAAATGACGGAACAGTATTTATTGATAAAACCATTAAGAACCATTAAAAAACTTTGTAGGTTTGCCTGGCTCCCTTAGGATTATGTGTGTGTGCGTGCGTGTGTGTGTGTTAGTATGATGTATAATAGTATCCCCACACCATGGAAATATTGGGACACGTAAGTGAATATAACGAACCCATCGAGAATTAGAACTCGGCTCTCCGATTATCAGTTCCGAGGCACTATCCATTACATCACCCGCACACCCAACGTGGCATACCAAAGCGGTCACCCATCTAGGTACAGACCAGTTTCGATGTTGCTTAACTTTGTCGATCGTACGGGAACCGGTGATATGGGCATAAGCCCAGTTACCATGCTCTGTTAATCTAGATTTTTGGAGGTACACGCATAAACTATGGTATCGTATATATATATATATATATATATATATATATATATATATATATATATATATATATATATATTAATAAAAAGAAAGAACAGTAAGATATATAATCCGGTGTTCTTACAGATATTTTTATTTTTACAAAATAGTGCTCAATGTAAATTTACAGAGCATTAATATTATAAGTTCCATTTCATCCTCAAGCGAAAAATTCGCTTGAGGATGAAATGGAACTAATGTCTTTAATTTAAGTACAAAATTAAATTCGGCGCTTTTAGCTTCCACTTTTGAAACATGGTTGGAACTGTGTAGCGAAAAACCATATTTTAAGTCTATTAACTTAAAATATATATATATATATATATATATATATATATATATATATATAATATAAAAGGCTCAAATACTAATATTCCATAGTTATAATTTATTACAATGGAATCGTAATCACGATCCAATTGATCAGACCTTTTGAATTTATAGGTCTGATGAATTGAATCGTGATTACGATTCCATTGTAATAAATTATAACTATGGAATATTAGTGTTTTAGACTTTTATATTATATTCGTACTCTGTCCTAGACATTGATTTCTACCTGGATTCTATCCTCTTGGGAATTATATATATTTGTGTGTGTGTCTATTGACCACTAATATTATCTATCTATATATATATAATCTATATATATATAATAAACAAAAATAAAATAATTGATAATAAAAAAAAAAAAAAGGGTTAAAAACAGTAAATAGCCAAAAAACTGCATCCGGATCCACAACTGTTTCCATCTAATAGCTCCTAGAATAATTTGAAACCTAGGTATTACCCCACCTGAAACAACCGTTAGAACAATACAATAGATTACCCACATCAATGACCTGTATATATAAATAGTCGTGCAAAATGCCAACACATATAGCCTAACGATTGCGTATAAGCATAAAGTCTGTCGCCGCTGGGTGTTGATTTCAATGTTCACTTTTATATAAACTCATTTTTTTTCAAATTTATTAAACGTTAACAAGGTTTCTCGAATATTCAGGCTGGTCAACATTCAAAGAAGGTCATGCTGCGTGTCTAGTGAGGTTGGGAAGTGTAACAGTATATTAAGAGCACCTTCCGCAGCATCAGGCGTTGGATTCAGTGAACTGGACCAATTAAAGGCAGCAACAGACGAAAAGTGTCCGGAATTGGCTAATGGAAAAGGTGTTGTCTTCCATCAGAACAAAACCTGACTTGAAATCTCTTTGATGACACGGTATAAATTGGTAGAACCTGTCTGGAATGTCCTACTACACCTGCTGTACTCACCTGGTCTTATACCTTTGGATTAATCACTAATTTCGATTCCTAAAAAATATCTTCACCCAGAAAAAATATCTTTACCCAGAAAAATACCTTGTAGTTGGAGGATGGAATCATGAAGTTGCCACAAATATAGCAAAATATAATGGAACAAAATGACAAATGTGTGGTTGAATCAATCTAGGAACAAATATCTAAATGTTGTGCCTGGAATTCATTGAAAAAGGAATTTTGTTCCGATCCAATACATGACGTCTTGAACCGGAAAAGTAAGATCCGAAACTTTCGTCTTTATTGTAAAACAAGAATAGTTCAAAGATTCGCCAAGAAACAGTCAAACTTCACAGGTTCAAAGCAGACGATCAATTGCTTTCTTTTAGTTTAGTTTAACATAAAGGATTGATTGGGTGACTTGGTTTTTTAAGGGTTATCAACTCTGTATGTTATTTAAACCCAGAAAATATTTTTAGATTGTAAGAATTTGTTTGAAATAATAATGATTTACTGATACAAGCCCTACTAATTAAGCCATAGCTGGGTGGAGAAGAGGTGGATTCATACCTTTTCCCAAGGATATCTGCACGTAAGTAAATATAACGAAACCGACTGGAATTGGAACTCGGCTCTTCAATTTCCAATATCGATCCATAACACCACCCGTACATCCAAGATTACAACACCTTATATTCCCAAACGGTTACCCATCTAGGTACTGAGCAGGCTCGATGTTGCTTAACTTCGATGATGTACGAGAACCGGTGTTTCAACGTGATGTGGCCGAAGTATTAAATAGAAACATGCAGAGTAACATATTTTTTTTTATATTTGTGAGTACAATGTAGATGTTAAATTAATTAAATATGCCATCAGTTTTTGACTGGCTGAGTAAAATCGACAAGAAATTATAAAAAAATGTTTTTGAATTGTTAGATATGAAGAAGACGGGAGAAAAAATAGCCGGCAGGCTGTTGAAGGAAGAATAAATAGGATATTTGTTCAATTAATTCCAGGATAATGATTGCAGCTTTCCAAATCTTCCTACACTTTTTAGTTCAAAGAGCTTAAAAGTATTTGTTGAATCATAACTAATAACGAATGGTAAAGATTGAAGTAAGATGGCAGTCCATTGTTTTTCTTTTGAGAAAACTACTTAGGCTGCAAGATAAATTATTAGGTGAAAAGATAATGCTTCTCGTCGTTTGTCCTTGATTAATGGTGGTCCAATTAAATCTGACAGGAGAAAGATAAGAAAACCATTTTTATTTGGGCAGACCATCCCAAGTAAAGAAAGAAAGAAAGAAAGAAAGAAAGAAAGAATGAGAATAACGGAGTTCCCATTGTGAGGAACAGACATAAACCTACTATGGCTAAACATGTAATGTATCTTATATTTTGTCTTTATGTAAAATAGTTTCTCTGTTTCGTTCTTTCGCTCTCACGTTTGCTCGATCGCTCACAGATGATCACAAAGAATAAATGAGAGATATTTTTCTATATAATATCTTTGTTGTTGCAGTGGGAGCATAAATTTTATTAATTCAGTAGTTTCACAACAGTGAAGTTCATGTACAAGGCCCGGGAGCCACTTGAGGTAGAGGGTAACATTAAGAGGCTGTTTATACAGATAGGAGGGGAAGATAGCGGTTAACCCTACACTTGAACACGTTTAATTGCAGTGCACGAAAAAAACAAAAAAACAAAAACAACAAAAAAAAAACAACTCTTGGAGTCGGTTTCACATGGCAGTAGTTCGCCGGAAGAAGCTGTTCGAGTGGAACTTATTTCTCATCGATGGAGTACGGAGAGAATGTGGGTTTCTTACAATGTAAGTGACATGGCGGGTCCTAGCCGTGAAGGTTACATCTGGCGGAACCAAGAAATGTAGTTCATCCGAACACTTTCCTTGGTTGCAGCGATAGAACGGCGAAAGACTCACTCCATTCCACCCGTGAGAGAGATATTGGAAGGTGGAAATAATTTGTCACCCACAAGGACTCGAAGAGGCATTTGAATTCTATCGAAACTAGAAACTGAGAATACGGCAGCTCCCGCCCAAATATGACAACAGCTCCCGTCTATTTTCGGCCTGACCTGATCCTTATAAACGTAGAGGATAGCATGACGAGTCTGATATCCGCACAAAATAAGACAGGGTGCATTTGGAAGACAGTCAATAGGCTAATAAGAGTTGTTATATTCACGACGTTCCAGCCGATCGTCGCTCCGGCTTTTCTTCAGATGATTGGAATTTCGAACTGAACCCTTTATTTCCGTAGATTGTTCTAGTTCCACGTGCCACGACTCTTCCGGATGCCTTAGTGATCTTTCTTTAAAACTTTCCGAGTTTTTCTTCATTACTACAGTAACCAGGTATTGAACTCACAAATCTTTGAGACAAGTGACTGGATTCAACCAATGCTTTTATCTACTGAGTCATGGTCATCAAGGTTGGATCGAGTGACTTGGCCCAAAGACTTCTGAGTTCAATAGCTGGCTACTGCAGTGGTGAACAAAAACTTAGAGAGCTAAGTTAAAGGGAGATAACTAAGATACCGGAAGAGGTATGGCACGTAGAACTAGAACAATCTACCCCTGGGAACGAAATAAAGGGTTCAGTTCGAAATTCCAATCAACTGAAGAAGGTCGGAGCGTACAACGGCCGAAGCGTCGTAAATATGAAAATAAAGGTGAGGACAACAGTCAAAACAATGTAAATAATTTAAATAATTACAATATCTCATCTCAGAAATAGAGACAGACATATTTTGACACTTTATGTCCTAAAAAGAATTCTCTTATAAGCATACAAAAATATAATAAAAGTACTCGCAGTGTCATCTAAGTAATCTTCCATGAAACCTGTATAAAAGAGGAATTGTTGCCTAAATACACACACATACTATAAAGCTTTACAAATGTTCAATATACGCACTGCCTGTGACACAACACACGTTAAGTCGGCTTTTGCCAAACACGCTGTAGCATGTCTCGTGTAACATTCTCCAACGATTCTCTGATTAAGTTCCTCTTGGCTACAAACCCCTGAAACCTATTTAATTTCGTTTGCCCAGGATACGTAGTTACTCAGATACACACATTTTAAATGATGTCAATTTTTTTGTGGGGTAACACACGGCCTATTTTTATTTATAAAACAGTTTGCATTACGTGTATCGGCCTGAACGAAATCTAATAATTAAAAACGGGGCATCTATTTCAAATACAATGTTTTAACGATAATAACACTTGAAGTAATAAAAATGGTTTAAAATAATCCCATTAATTTTTTAGAAATTGCTTTGTTTACGTTTTTGATAAATAATCTGAGTGAAGGAGATGTGCTTTCCTTAAAAGAGGAAAACAGAGCTTTACTACTGGGATGATCCTCGGGCCGTGCAACAGAGCATGCCAGATCAAACGGTGGTTTCCCTTACAAAGGGGGATGCTAGTTCGATCTCTGACACTATAATACATCTTAAATCATAAAATTGTCGGATTAAAATGAATCTATTAATGAAACGGAAATCGGGAAGTTCTAATTCCAGTCGGCTTCGTTATATATATATATATATATATATATATATATATATATATATATATATATATATATATATATATATATTCATGAATCATTCATACAAAAAACAAATATAGAGGTATATATATTTTTTGTATGAATGATTCATGAATTTATAAATTATAATTGCACCTTTAATTCAAATATATATATATATATATATATATATATATATATATATATATATATATATATATATATATATTATACGACCGTTGAATACCTAGTTTTGAAGCTAATTTGACTAAAGTAAATGGATATACAGTTTGGTCAATAGCGTAGCCAGGGCCAGCAGTACGTACGCTAATTTTATATCTCGTATATGATGCGACCCCCTTAAAATTATCTTCGAAATTGGGTCTTCAAAAGTCGCATGATAAGCGAGGATATACGGTACACACAAATATTCTTGGGAGAGGTATGAATCCATCTCTTCTCCCCAGCTATGTGTTAATTAGTAGAACTGGTATCATTATTATAACCCAAAAGTTCTTACAATCAAAAACTGTTTTCTGCTTTTAAATGATTTTCAAAAGGTTGATAAAATAAAAACAAATCACTCTAATATAAATGTAGAGATAGTTTGACCCTTTAAAAGAAATTCGAGAGTTAGAAAATAGCAATAATAATAATAACAAAACTAATAATATTTATTGTATATTAGTCGGCCTTTAGATCAAGTAGAATCTTGATTAGAAAAGATGTTAAAATCGTAATTTTCGGACACGCCTAATTTTTTTTTCATAACAGGAAGTTAGACTTTTTGAAGGGCTGATTTCTTTGCTCATGTGTTATATTACTGATGAGATCCAGTAGTTTTCGATTGGTTGTTTGCCACGATGTGGGTTTGTAGATGGATTTTGTGGAAATTCTATTCATTGAGCCTTTTGCCGAAATTGCTTTTTAAACCTAGAATGCGTGAATTTATTTTTAAAATGTATTTTAACTCGAACTTCCGGCATTGTTGTTGGCATTGGAATGAAGACCCTAAGAGGACGAATTTAACATTATCAATGTTATGTTTCGATTGGTTGAAATGGGCAGCTACAGTGAAATTGATGTTGCTTTTGATAGTTTTTTCTTATGGTTATCAAACCGAAAACGGAATTCTGTACGTGTTTCCCCGATATCATTGCCTGTTTTGCATTTGTTGCAAAAAATGTATATATATTTCTTTTGAACTAACTTCAATCAAAGGAGTAGGTCGGATTACTGTGTGCGTTTCGGATAGCGTAAAATACTATCGGTGATAGTGTTGAGAAATATTTTTATTTTAACTATTTCACTCCAAAGTAAGGCAATAAAGTCCTTAGGATTCAAGGTGTTACTGAGTGTGAGAAAATACGAGTAAAAAAGCAATATTATTAATAAGAGAAGACAATAAAAGAATATGAAGATATGATTGTTGAAAGTCAAAGTTGACTGGAATGCAAAAATTCGGAAGAAACTTATAATCCGCTTTTATCATTATTATTGTTATTATAATTATTGCTGTTTATCATCATCATCATATATATATATATATATATATATATATATATATATAATTTACAATGAATCATTCATACAAAAAGTTGATTAGTAAAGTTAATGATATAAAATGGCGAAATTCTTTCGCAAACAAAATTTTAATTTCTCAAATTGCCATAGTAGTAAAAATAACGCACTCTTAAATTTTCAAAAAATTCAACCTTAGTGTTGCGACTGCACGCTCCAAAAGTTTTTATCCGTTAACAATAACACATTTCTAAAAAAACATATTTCGATTCGCATTTAATTTTTTTGTCTCGGATGCTAGCTGAATTTTACCAAAAACAAAATAATTTCCAGGCCTGAGGATGACTGAATGTATAGTTGAAAGTACTTTCGAAGACCTTATACAGTTTATAATTTTTAAAAACAAGGATCATAACATTCATCGAGTGATTTGTAGGTTAATGCACCTTTAAACTTTAAAATTTTGTTTGCGAAAGGATTTCGCCATTTTATATCATTAATTTTACTAATCTACTTTTTGTATGAATGATTCATTGTAATATAAATTGAACTGCACCACATATTTGACGATGTTTCATATATATATATATATATATATATATATATAATTATATATATATATATATATATATATATATATATATATATATATATATATATAATTATATATATATATATATATATATATATATATATATATATATATATACGAATGACAAGGTACTGCGGTTAATTTTTTTAAATAATTTTTCTTGTGTTCTTCTAATTTTCTTCTTTTCTGGACGCAAATGATGTAGAAATTGTTCAAATGTTTGCACGAACGCTTTCAGCTATACTTTTAGCCATTATCAGGGATGAAATTTACTTTTACTTTTAACTGAATGTATCGATTAATTTATGTATCTATCTAGAGTTATAGGAATGTTTTATTTTCCAAACACGGTCAGCACATTGTAGCCGTGTTCATCGTTGATGTTATTGAGTGTCGGTTAATTCTTTCTTTTATTAATAATACTTCCATTATTTTTAGTCTTTTTTTACATGTCAATGAGACTATTGCATTTGTATTTTCAAGGAGTGTACTACAGATAGAGTTTGGTAGGTCTCCATGTGTATTTAAATGAGACCTATGGCCAGAGTGATGTAACATGAGTCTTCTTGTTAAGTATGTTGTAGTATATCCAATATAATTATTTATGGATTTGAGTTGATCAGGACACGGTTCCTTAAAGGACATTTGAACTCGTAAATAATATTGGTTCTCTGTATTTTCGATGTTGTCAGTTGTTTTTAATGAAACTTGTATAAAAGAAGAACTGCTGTCCCAAAACAATGCTGTGCATATTATTTTTTATTAGCAGGCTTCGTCTTTACGTGCCATTTCCATTCTTGTTATAATTATAATGGTCTGCACTTGTCCAATCAGTTCACAAGCTCATAAATGTTCTCCCTGATGAATGGGGTGTCAAGCGAATCGATTAGCTGAAATTCTGTGGCTACAATGAAGACAAGAGAAAGATGCATGAATTCAATTATCCGGCCATTTGCTGGAATTATAACGACTCTTATCAAAACTACATAAAGTATATTTCCATTGTAGAATGTATTGACTGAAATATTGTGGGAGTAACAAAAGGAAGAAATCGAACGAGTTCAGTCCCCACCCCCTCGAATATTGCTTCTCTGCTGCAACGGCTTCATCTGTTTGAAAACGTTGCCCTGATAAATGATATTTGAGGAGCCAGAATTAAATTAGAACGGACATTAAGTTTTGACCGATCTTCCTATCGATTGATACACTCATTCATATTATTGCATATCTATTGACGCCATTGTTAAACTTTTATATCTACGGAATTCATTGCTGTATCAGCAATGGTACTGTTTAGAGTAAGATAGCTTTTTCGAATTTACTTCAAGTAATGCAGTAAAAGCCCTAAGACACAAGGGGTTACTAGGTGTGAAAGAATTAGAAAACAGTAACATTACTAAGTAACGAGAACGTTCCACAATGTTCAAAACTCCCAATCTCATGGTCACAGGCATTGCTGCTGGATATAGTTTATCGTCACACCCAGGAATAACATTGCTAATCAATTCTTCACAAGTCATTTTTACTGTGGTGAGTTTAGTTTGGTACAAGTCCACACAAAAAGGGCACCTAGTGACGAACAAATTATAGTTTTTAAATCATTTCACCCCATGCAAGGCAGTAAAGCCACTAAAACACAAGGCTTTACAGAGTGTGAAAGAATAAGAAAAAAGAGAAACGATATTAAAGGAGCAGGAACAATAGAATGTTGAAGAGATTAGATAACGATTGATATTGAATTTCAATTTTGGAAGATCAAATTTGGCCGGAAAGCATGGAACTAAAAGAGAGTACCACAAACGAGAAGTGTTTGAAAAGATGTCAGCATAGAACTTACATCAAGCAAATTGAACATATTGATGAAACCGTGTTGTCAATTTAGTACTTTGCTTAAATTCTTGTAATCTAGGTAGCATAGAGGAAAGTTTATCAGAACAATTACCATAAAAGTATTTATAGAAAAGGCACAGAGAAAATATGTTACGGCGGTGGGAATGTGACTGAAGCCGAGATACCAGGTCAATACAAATAAAATTGCAGATTCTTCTTTATATTTTATCAAGAATCTCTAAATATATATCAGGAACTCCAGACCAGATGTGCCAGCAATGTTCAAAGCAAAGGCAAATAGTAGACTTATAAATATACAAGATAGATTCTTGCGAGAAAGATTGTCTAGTGCGACACAGTGAACTAAAGTTTTAGCTACAAACTTAGAAGTTGATTCTAATTAAAGAATATCAGAAAAAAACATTAATGAGGAGAAAGAACAATAAAAGAAGAAGAACTAAAAAGATAGAAGATAACGATTGACATTACATTTATATTTTTAAAGATCAAAATCGACTAGGAAGCAAGAAACGGGAAGAGAGTTCCACAGTCGAGAAGTGTGATAAAGGAAACTGTTAACATAGAACTTATTAGTCATTTCCAGTTTTAAATGATGAGACCTTTCCGCCAATCTAGTACTGCCCTTAAATTTATAAAGTCTACGTAGCATAGAGAAAATGTGACTGATTTTGAATTCATAATTGTTGTTCAAGACTACCAAGTTCATTTCGTACAGATGCCATTGGAAAAGGCATCAATCCATTTCATAGGCAAAATAACAGGGCATATTGGGTTCGCTCGCTTCAGATGTTAGTCAGTCCAGAAGAAAATGAAAGCTGTCAATTTAGAACCTTACGGATAATTGGGGACGTTGGACCTCTGGGTATCTCTTGAGCTTTGCGATTGCCGAGTCGCCCCTATTAATAAAAACGCTTAGACATTTCCTTTTCTCTGAGACTGCTTGCCCCCTGACGCAAGAGAGCCCAATCTGCCCTGCTATTTCGCCTATATATTTGGATTCATGCCTTTTCTAAGGGTACTCGTGCGAAGTGAACGGCCAGAATTTGACCCCTTCACATCGATTTCAATATCAGCGCCGATAGCCACCACCTCGCCAGTCGCAAGTCCATGAGAATAATTCATAATTTCTTCTCATTCTATGAGTCACATTCTCTTCAGGACATGGCCGATCGTGGCTCTCTACAAATTTCTATTCCTTGTGGTCCTTAGCAGTTATTCTACTTTTCCCATTTTGCTATCCGAACACACAAGCTCGTCAGGTAGGTGGACCACTGCCTTCCCCGATCTCTCTTGTTCTCAGTATACCCCGTGAGGGTTAAGTTTTCCAAGCCTTCCTTTCTCATTGTGTCCACGAAATTCTAGCTGACTCTTTCTGATTCTGAGCATAAGCATTCATCGTTCCTAAGTTACTCAGTCCATCTAGTTATCAGTATCATCTGTAGAACACGCTTACGGCCATATAGCGCTGAAAAACCGGTTCCCGTATGATCACCGAAGTTAAGCAAAGTTAAGCCTAGTCAGTACCTAGAAGATTGACCGATGGGTAATACCAGGTAAGCTTGCGGGTAGGGTAATGGATAATTGCTCGGAAGTGTTAATCAGGGAGCCGAGTTCCAATTCCAGTTGGGTTCGTTATATTCATTTACGAGCAAAGACCATTGGGAAAAGTATGCATCCACCACTTCTCCTCCCAATTAGTAAGACTTGTATCTCTAAATCATTATTATCTAAAAAAAATTATAATCTAAAAATATTTTCTGGCTTAAAATAACCTGCAAAACCATAGAAAACAAATCAGTCAATCAAATCCTGATTAGCTACACAGACATTGATTGTAAATTTATTTACATTCTCTGGAATATAAATGTATAGAAACTACTGTGGCTACAAAGTGAGGGAACAGTTTATATATCATTTTAATGTAGAATTGACTCCCTCACTTTATATCCACATTATAATTTCTGATTAGTTATGAATCGAACGCCTCTTTCCCCATCTATGGGTTAATTAGTAAGACTTTCATCATTAACCCATAATTATTAAAAAAATTCTTATAATGTAAAATATTTTCTAGCTTTAAATAACATGCAAAGGGTTGATAATCCGTTGAAAATGGTTCAAACAATCTGTAAAAGTACATTTCTAATGCCTCCAGTTTTCTCCTAATCCGTGGTGTGACTGTTCAGCATTCACTGCAGTAGAAGAGAATGGAATTCAAATTACAATGCAACGCTCTTTTCTTTGTTTATAACAAAATTAAAACAATTAAAACATTTTTTACCTACTGTATCCATTATAAGAGACGTAAGTAGCGTAATTGTTATCAGTCTTGAAAGTTGAATCGAGCGTTGATCAAATTTCAGCCGGAGGTGTAACGGTCACCCACCCATCAAGATTCTGTTTCCTCTCACCAAACCGGCAAGAATCTTTTCATTCTTACCCATCCGACAAGACATTGTCTTTTCTCACCCAGCTTGCAAGACTATATTTCTTCTCGGCTGGCAAGACAGTGTTCCTTCTCACCCAGCCGGCAAGACTCTGTTCCACTTCACCCACCTGTCAGCACTGTGTTTCTTCTCACTCAGACTGAAAGGCTCAGTTCATCCTCACCCATTAGGCAAGACTGTTTCAACTCACCCTTAAGTAAAGATTCTGTTCTTTCTCACCCAGCCGGCAAGATTCTGTCCCCTCTCATCTAACCAGTGAGACTGTTCAGACACACCCAACAAGCAAGACCTCTCACTTAACCGGCAAGACTCTGTTCCGTATCACTCAGCCAACATGACTGGGTTCCTTCTCCCCCAGCTCACGTCTTTCTCACTAAATTGGCAAAACTCAGTTCTCTATCACATAGCCGGCAAGTTGCTATTACTTCTCACCCGACAGGCATGATTCTGTTCCCTCTTCAGCAAGAGTTTGTTCACTCTAACACAACTGGAAAGACACTGTTCCCTCTCAACCAGCCGGCATTATGTTACTTTTCAACCAGCCGGCTAGACTTTGTTTCCTCTCACTCAGCCGGCAAGGCTCAATTCCCTCTTGACAAGCCGACAATACTCAGAAATGTCTGGCGGAATATTTTCACGATCATGTTCCCTCTCACAACATTCGGCATTCTATCTTTTCTGATTTAAACCTCTGAACTATTATGCTCGTGGCGTCGTTGAGAGACAAACCAACAAGGATGCCCACAGTAGCAAGGATTCGTTGATGGCTGTTATCGGAGAGGTCATAGCCAACATGAATAAAGGACACTTAATCAACACATGTGTTTCAACAGCCGCATAGGGATCGTGAAGCTGATGGCTGACATATTGAATTCCTTTCTGTTTTGAGTATTTATTTAAGAATAAATTCTGCAAAATATATTTTCTGACACATCTCTTATATTTGTTGAACTTATTCTTATTTTATTTAGATTCAAAGCTGATGAAATATTATTATAGCCTTTTTGGTTCCTTCTTTCCTTAGTTAGCAAAAGAGATTACCTCGGAAATGAGAGAAAGGACATAGTAAAGACGATGTTTAGTTTCATTGAAAAAGAAAGAAATACAGAAGTGAAACGTGCAATAAAGCTCTGGTCTTTAACGTCTGCTTCAGGCAGTTATATGTCATGCGTAATACACGCTTAGGCGATCACGTACCTTTCGATACATGACTGACGAGACACATTTTTCCCGCAGTAGGTTGCCATTTCTTTCTGAGGTAGGCCAGTTGTTATCCAAGGATATAAAGCCAGGTCTGTCCTGTATTTACCCATAGCTGGAGGGAAGAGAAAACGATGATTCATATCTTTCCCAATTGTATTATCACGTAAGTGAATGTAATGGATTCGACTAGAAATCGAACTCGGCTCTCCGATTCCTCAATTCGAGCCGTTATCCATTATCCATCGTGCAGTAAAACGAAAAAACTTGTCAGTTTTAAATCTTTTCATTTGTACCCTCTTACTTCTTTAGATTACAACCTACATTCATTCTGAAGATACTCCAATATTTTGTCAAAATTGTTAAGCTCAAAAATTTCAAGAGGGGAATTTCCACGCGTATTTTGTAGTCGTGGAAGTCGCCAGGTGATTATTCAATCATTAACTTAAAAATTATGATTAATGAAGAAATTCATATAGGAAAACCCATGGAATTTCCCCTGTACTACTAGCATATATAAATGCAAATATTGTCACCGTTTTTATCTCTTGTCTGGGAAGATAAATATTTTACTTGAGGAGAAACATTAAAAGGTTCTTCAAATCTGGGTCGTCCTAAGATTTCACGGAAAAACACTGCACCCATCTAACCTCAATTTATTGGGTAATTATTAGCAAAATCCTGCGTGTCATCATTAAAAGTCTGAAGTGTAAAATGAAATAGGGGAGGCTGAAATAAATGGTGGAGAAAATGTTGAATTTAGAGTTACAAACGTATGTGAAAAACAGGGATAATATAATGAAATAAAATGGAGAAAATATACGGGAAAAGACATGAGGTGAACGAAGCAATATGAAAAAGGGGAAGAAATAGAACAGGGAAGAGGAGAGAGAAGAGCAAAGTAGAAAAAGAAAAAAAGAAAAAGTAAGAGGTGATGAAGAATAAGAAAAAAGGGAAAGAAAAAACGAAGAATGATGAAGTGGATAAAGAATGAAATAGAGGAGAATACGTGGAAGACGGAGAAGGAGAAAATAAAGAAAAAGACGGAAAAAGAAGCAAAATAAAAGAAAAAGGAAAAGAAAAAACAAGAGAAAATAAAGAGAGAATGAAATAAAAAAAGATGATGAAGAAAAGAAAAATAAAAATAAAGGGAAAAGAAAGAAAAATAACAAAATAAAGAGGAAGGAAAAAAGAAAAGGAGAAAGAACGCGAGAAGAAAAGAAGACAGAAAAGCGGAGGAGGAAGAAATAAAAAAAAAGATGAAAAGGGCTTTGAATTATTGTAGATTATTGGGTGGTTAACGATAGGTGGGGAGTTTATTCTGTTTTGTTTAGTGTTTTGTGGAGTTAGATTTGACACGTCCCAGCGCGTCATTTCGGACAAACAGGTGGGCTGTAAAGATCGTCGCGTCTCGGCAGATGGAGAAGAAATCCGAGTAGGAAGAAGAAGAAGAAGAAGAAGAAGAAGAAGAAGAAGAAGAAGGAGGAGGAGGAGGACAAGAAGAAGAAGAAGAAGGAGGACAAGAAGAATTTGATTGAAAAGAAGGGAATGACACGTTAAAAACCGCTGAAGTCTGGAGAAAGAAAAGCATGACGAATAAGTATAAAAGAAGAAAATACAAAGAAGAGAGATACGTAGAAAGTGTGTGTGTGTGTGTGTGTGAGAGAGAGAGAGAGAGAGAGAGAGAGAGGGATAGAGTTAGAAAGAAAGAGAGAGAAGAATTGCAATAAAAAGAGATCGACGAAAAATAGTTTTTAATCGGATGAATGGCGGTAAAGAAGTAAAAAAAAACGAAGATAGATGGCATAAATATTATAGGAGGCCAAATAAATTGAGTGGGTGGGTTAGAGAAGATGGCAGAAGGAGGAGAAGAAAGCGGAGGAAGAAGATGAATAATAATAATAATAATAATAATAAGAATATGAGGGTGATGATGAAGGAAGAGGAGTAAGATGAATAATAATAAGACAATAGAAGAAAATGAAGAAGAGGTAAAAGAAGAAAGAAGATGAAGAAGAAGATGAATAATAATAACAACAACAACAATAATAATAATAATAATAATGATAATAATTATAATAAGAAGAAGGAGGAGGAGGAGGAGGAGGGAGAAAATGAAGAAGAAGAGGGTGATGAAGAAGGAGACTAAAGGAAGATGATGATGGAAATGAATACTACTACTACTAGTAATAAATAATAATAATAATAATAATAATAATAATAATAATAAGAAGAAGAAGAAGAAGAAGAAGAAGACGACGAAGAAGAAGAAAAAAGAAGTAGGGAGGAAAACCCAGAGACGTATGTGGTGAATATGGAAGAAAAGGGAGAGAAAGAGAAACGACGAAGAATTACAAAATATTGAATGGCAGAAAAGAAGACCCATCCATTTGTTACTACTACTACTAATAATAATACTGATACTACTAGTACTACTACTATTACTAATACTACTACTATAAATAATAATAATTTATTAACAACAATATCTGGTTATGGCCATCTGGCGCGAAAAGCGTACTTTCAACTGCTTAATTGCACTGTTCAGGTACATCCACTGGTCAATATATCTCGCATTCAATCTCCCTCGGAAAGAGAATTGCTGGAAACATAAGCCACTACTAGTTATACAAAATGAAGAGGTTATCATCCTCTAGAATTTCAGTGTTCTGTTTGATAGGGAAATCCAGGCAAATCCAGGCTAATCGACCAGACATAACAGCGAATAATCCTGTTAAAAACACGTGTCTTCTGATAAATGCTGAATTTCCAGTAGACAACAACAAATCTTTTAAAACGTTTGAGAAACTGAGTCAATGCAAGGACCTGGAGACAGAAATCAGTAGAATATGGCATCTGAAGACAGCCTAATTAACTCTTGTTATTGGGACTTTGGGAATGATGTCAAAAGGTGCAAACAAATATAGGACAATATTCTTGTAGATTTAAAATAAAATAAATTTAAACTTAAATAAATAAATTGCAAAAACATAAAATAAATTAAAATAAATTAAATAAATAAATAAATAAATAAAATAAATTGCAAAAAAAATCATACTTGTTGGTACTTTTTGAAATTTGAATGGACATGCAGTGACCACAATTACATGTTTCTCTCTCATCTGTTTGCATCGTCAGAGATAAAAACTTGTTGTCTCTGGTTGGGACTTGAGTTCAAAAGTCAACGACAACAACAACAACAAATAATAATAATAATAATAATAATAATAATAATAATAATAATAATAATAATAATAATAATAAGTTCATACATTACGAAGAGCTTTATTGATATAAAATGTGTGTGATCATAGTTTTTTTAAAAAATGTTCTGTGGAAAATGATATGATGCCATTTCTGTACGTAGGTCTCTGGTTGGGACTCTGAAAGAAGTGTGTACAAGAGATATCAAAGGAAACAACAACAACAACAACAACAACAATAATAATAATGGTAATAATATGTGGGAAAACAGTAGAGAAAAAGAAGGAAGAGAAGGAATTATATCAATAAAAATAACAGTACAAAAAACAGACTAAAATCTAAGGCACCTTTGAGCTATAGCAGAACACACGGTGTGTATGTGTCGGCATGTGAGCATGTAAGAGAACGAGAGAGACTGAGAGAGAATGAGAGAGAATGAGAGAGTTGGGGTCAGAGGTTAGGCTTCACTGAACAAATTATAGAGATGCCATGCATTGATGCTTGAATAGTCCCCTATTGGTGTGATGCCTGCTGGCTGAACTTGCCTAGACACATATGCGCCGATATTACGTTCTTCTGTGTTGGCTCTCTTTCCTGCCCCCATCACACCACAACATTGCCCTCCAAACACGTCTGCCTATTCGTTTTCAGTCACTTCTTTCTCTCGTCCATTTATGGCATTCATGATTGTAAAGATCTCTGTTTGCGATTCAACATCCCTAAAGTTCCAATGACACAATTAAATTTCAGGACGCCGAGCAGTGACATTGGCGGCAGCTACTTATACATACATTTGCAGTGGTTAATAACGGTTGTAGATCAGGTAAGACTTACGTGTTTGCATCGAGAATGGCATGAAACACCTGCGAGTCGTGTTTTCTATGGTTGTAAAGGCAAATCTCTGTCAAAGTGTGTCTTGATTTCTGAGGTTAAAGATGGAGTTATTTTTAATATGACTTTTTTTTTAATTAATCACTCAATCTAAATGAAAGTGCATGCATGGCAATTCCCTTCAGTTAACAAAAGTTGTTCTTCTAAAGAAGATTGCTGAGAATACCATGGACGATGTGTGCAAGCAATAACGAAAACGGAATAAAAAAAAAAAGAAAACGTTTACATTTAGAATTGGAAAGAGACAGTTGCGATTTATGGGACACATAAGGAAGTAGGGGTTAGAAAAATTGAGACTGAAGGGACTTATCGGAGCCATAAAAGTGAGCGGTGAAACAGTTTGTGGGAATGGATGACATAGCTGGAAATGGGAGGGATGTTAAAATGAAAAACATTTGTAAGAGCTACGAAAAAATAGGAAGTTGTGGAAGGCCATGATCAAAAGTACGGCACGTAGAAGAAAAACTTCGCCTATTATCATATAACTCTGCTTGTTATTAGTTAGTATGTGCGTTACGCGCTGTCATTGCCTCAGATAAGTAATGGACCATTCCGTTTTGATTGAGCGGAGAGATCGAAGAAAAAGATATATCAGTGATGCTGTTTAGTGTTAGTGGGAAAAAGAAAGCATATACAAGATGACGCATAATGGCGGGACACACTTTAAATGCAATTGTCTTGTAGATAACAAATATATTTATTGACATAACTGATATATAAGAGTTCAACATTATCTAAAATTGGAATATTTTATCTTAGATAATATGCTGAATTTTTGTATATCAATTATGTAATAAATAAATTTGGTATTTTATGTCATTTTTATAATCCAAGATTCTTGTATTTAAAATGCGTCCCATCATTATGGGACAGCTTGTATGATAAGGAAGAAAGAAAAAGGAAAGAAAGAAAGAAGGAAATAAAGAAGGAAATAAAGAGGGAAGCTAAAGGAGGAGATGATGCTATCATATGTTTAACGTCTGCTTTAGTGAAATAGAAAAACTATTTTGAAACTTCATTTGTACTGTCTTACTTTTTAAAATAATAACCTGAATTAATACTTACGACTGTTATTGCAATATTTTTCTAAAGCTATTAAGTTGAAATATTTAACGACGCAATTGGGGAATTTTCACTGATATTTTATCATCGTGGAACTTGTAAGGATCTTATAAAATCATTAGTTAATTATTAATATTCTTTCAAGAATATGCGGGCTGTTTAAGGGCAATTAATCGACGAGCCGAGTTCAAACTCCAGCCTAGTCAGTTGTGTTTCCTTTATCGTTAATGCTATTCGAAAAACCAGCTCTTCTTCCACCAGCTCTACAGGGTAGACTGAGTTCTCTAGTCTTGGGTGTCTTAGGCGAAGGACAATTGGGAATTCCAAACCGTCAGGAGAATAACGGGAAATCACTCCCCCTGTCTTTTCCCGAGATATTATGGCAGTTAATTGAATTTTATCACAACCAAATACATCCTAATTATAAATAAGACGAAAATATCCTGAAAATATTAATATTTCCACCACAGACCCCCTTATTAAAAATTATATATTACACTAAATCTAGAATATCTAATTCAATCATTCTTAACGTCACTTCCTCAGCAACTAACGTGTTGCAGAAAACCAACATTGTACATAAATTTAAATGTCCTCTGGGAGATTGTATCTTCAATGGAAAAAATAATATTTATGTTGGACCACGTCTCGAGTTTTCATTTGAATGATGCGTTCGTTGTTTCTAAACATTTACAACAGCATACCTATCAACATTCGAAATTCAGAAAAATTCTTGTTGAAAATGCATTTATGCAAAAGAATAAACAAAAGCTAAAAATTCTTGAAGATATCTATATGAAAAAATTGAAACAAAACCTTAAAAAACCTTTATATATACATACATATATATATATATATATATATATATATATATATATTCCATTTTATACTCTTATGGAACTATTTATTTACATCCCTCGCCCACTCGTTATATTTTAAATTTTAATTTTGTATAATTAAAATTTGTCTTTTAGTCGGGTTCCACCTTTCCCTCCTCATTTACTTCATTAAGTGTGTCTTTGTATTCATTTATATTAAATATTGCCAACGAATACCTTTGAAAAAGTGTTGGCCGAAAGTTACCTTAAGCATGACGTCCGTTCTGTTTAAGGCTATATAACAGTTCACTGGGTACAAATCTCTTTTTGTACAAATATATATATATATCTATATAAGAGAAAACTGTGGGGAGACATAGCCTGGGAAAATATTTTATTTCATCTTAATTTCTGTTTCTTCAAGTAAATTTCAGATCGCCATTAAAATAAACCGTATAAAATTGGTATAAGTAATTTGTGCACATTATTTATTCTTCTCTCAGTTGCGTCTCTGTCCTTGGACATACTGCGCTCAGGGGCTTCTCTGTCAAAAGACCGAGGAAAATTATACTGAAGAAGTGTCCAGCCCTGGAAAACAGCTGCCCGAGGCCGCGCCCTCCCATTTCATAAGAGGGAGGGATCGGTGCTCGCAACGAGGCCAGCGCAACCGACGGTTGTGGGGGCTGAGGGGAATTTTTGACCGGGTGCACGCGCTCGGGTCCCCACTTTAAAAAGACCTTGTGTCATATCTTGTTCTGGTGGGGGAACGAGTAAACACCGTATAAATTGCTATAAAATAGAGTTAACGCCAGAATTCGTTGGATAATTGTGTTCCAATTTCGCATTTATTCATATAGATTCCATAATATAGGTTTTACTTAGCTATTATGTTTCTCTAACTCTTCAAATGTTGAATGTATAATTAATTCTAATTTGTATTTTCCCATCTTTACACTATATTAATTGTATCCTATGAATTGTATCCTATGAATTGTATCCTATGAATTGTCCCCTGTTCTGTCATCTATGAAATAAAAATAATTGTTTGTACGGAAAATAAGGATCTATGTACATCAAATCGTTCTCAAATTAATTGGCAGCAGAAGAATTGTCGTTGAACTTTTAAAAGGTAAGCTTAAACATTAATTCAATACTTAAATGCAACGGTCAGTTTTGAGTTCTTCTGTAGTTTATTGATGCCTATCGCATCTACTGCCCCCTAGCGATTGTGATGATGGCCAAACCAAGATTCCTCTAGAGAAGCTGGCTTAAATGCTAACCGATAGGTCAGCTTTTAATCTAGTTTATAATAAAACGTGCACTGAGATTTTGGATCAAAAAGGAAAATAAGAGTTACTCTCCTTGAACCATGAAAGCAACTATAATGGTTAGTATAATATATTAATATATATTTTTATTCTCACATAATCTGGCAAAACTGAATCTGAGCTCAACGAAAATCGTTCCCTGCGCCTAACTTTTCTAAGGCTTTTGAATGAGCTATGAATCATTGAAATTGGACCAGTGGGAGCGGAGGAGTTGCTTGGACACACACACGAACAAACATACATACATACACTGGACTTTATATATAAGATTATACTATCTGTCCGAAACGTACGTGTTCTTACAAATTATTCTGGACAAAGAAATAAAACATTTGTTTTTGCTAATTCCCGAGCTTGGGAGTTGTTTGTCTTGAGGGTGTCCACTCTTAAACACGATTATCTTTACAGAAATATATCTAAAAGATATAACAGACCTCCTAAGATTAAGACGGTTGGAGTGGAGAAATTATTTATATATTGTGACGTAGCCCCGATTTCATTAACCATAGGCGTAAGGCTAAAAAGCACCCCAAAGTAAAATCTTAAATTCTAGTCGAAAATTAGTTAGATATAAAAGAAAAATAAATAAATAAATAAAAATAGAAATTTAATCCAATGCTTTCGACTTGCGAGCGAATATGTTCCATGATCAGCTATACCCACCTCTTCTCTTCACAAATTCTTTCCCTCTTTACCTACTCTTCCACCCACAAGCCAAGGGCCCGTGAACTTTGAAGTGACCCGACGCGAGAATGACCTGGTTCCAAAATTTCGCAGTTATCAGGAGTTTGACCATAAGTCAATTCCAGACACCATCAGGATCTCCTGCTGCGATTCACGTGATCAGAACATATTAAGCGGGGATTGAAATTTTGGCCATCACACAAACACTGCGTGATTTGCGCCCCATCCGCCTGCGTACCCGGTCAAGGACAAAGAGAAACCACGTGACTATCTTTGGGGACAACAAAAATCTAAAAAAGGACTTTGAGTTTCCCTCTGACCAGCGGCAGTTGAACGTCGCTGGGCAACACGTCCCTATTCCAAATGCCCACTGAGATGAAGAAGACAGCAAAGTCTGTCGACTAGGGATGAAAGAACTGCTATGAAACTGAATCAACCCAACGAAACGCCTTTACGAAATGCTGTGGACATCGAACACTTGCGAAAGAAAAGGAATCCAGGAAAATTGCTGGCCGACCAAAATATTGTTGTAGCATAAGAACTCTCACTTCGGCGAATCAGAACTTTGTGTGAAAATATCAACTCGACTGAAAGATAAGTTGATTCTCTTGGCTTGATCTGTTTTTATATATATATATGTATTCGCTCGCGCCTCTGTTCCTTAATGATCCCCTTCCCCTTTGTTAAATAAATGTTCTTTTTTTTTTCTTTCTTTATTTCTTTATATATATTTATAAATAAATGTTTTATTTTGAAATCCATCGTCTTGTGTGTGTTCTTCGTTGATTCCCTTGTGCCGCTTCCATTTCTGAGTGAAGACCGAGAAAAGATCCCACGTTTTCCTTTTTTTTAAACCCGTGGTTCATCTATATGCTACAAATTCGTAACAATATCAGTGTCAAATTGGGTTGAGGGAGTTTTCTATATAAGCGAGAGCTCACCAGGTTCACAGACAGACAGAGAAAGGCACTAGAGGAAGTCGGCTCAGAGAGGCCCGGAATTGCTCGTAAGAAGGCCGTTGCTAAAGAGCATACCCTCAATTCCGAGGATAAGAGCAAAAACATGCGCATGACAGATGAATTAAGTGGGAGTCGACTGGTTGGTTATTTATTAGTTTAAAGAATTGAGAGAATGTCGACAGGCGTTTGTTACTAGATTTCTTAAATCACCATCAAACAGTAGAGAACTTGATTTTGCAGGAGATAATAGGGTCTTTATCTCTAAGAATTATTCCTTCTTAACAACGGTATACAACGTACTTAGAGGGGGGTGCACACTAGACTTCGCCGGCAATCTCAATATCGTGAGGTTTTGAGAAACTCTAACCAGTCTTCTTTTATTCTTTCAGGACGTAGGCGACCATGGCTCTCCACCTCCTTCTATAACTTGCAGCTCTCAACAAGTTCCTTCCCTATGCTTCTTCACCTAGACCACGTTATGTCAACCACTTGCTAAAGCCCTCCAGGTATGTCACACATAGTTTTCCCTTGTCTCTCTTTCCCTCTATTCGACCCGTGAGTATCAGATTCTCCAGGCCCTCCTTCCTCATTATATGTCCCAGAAAATTCAGTTGCCTTTTTCTGATGTTACGTATTGTTTGCATCATTAATGCACGACAAGTAAGTGTTTTGACAAGGTTAATTTTCCTAGACTTAAGAGCAAACGAGTTCCAAATGATATACAGCGCAGTAAAAGTGGGCTTTCTATGAACGCTGATGAGGAAAGAAGTAGGAGTTATCTCTGCCCAGGAAAGGTAAAATATTATTGCTCTTTACCTTCATCGTAAATTTTAAAGAAGGGTGGAGACTATTTAGATGTTGAAAAAAAACCTGTCTGCCTCAGGATGTAATGAAAAAGATGTAAAAGTGTCATCAACATAACAGAAATAGTTGGTATGGTTTAGGGACCTTATCAAACAATTGCCTCTCATGAAAACCCTACAAAAGAATGAGAGGTCCCAAAGGACTACACATCTCTACTCCATCAAGTTGTTGATACGTTATTATTATTAAAGCTGAAAGAGAGAGACTGAGTCGCCATCTCCATCAGCTCGACAAAGACACTATCAGGAAAAGATGGAGGTTTTAACGGGCCACGATACAAATGGCAATAGTCTCGTCAAGAGGGACATTAGTGAACAGACTACAAATATCAAAAGAAACCAGGAACTCAGTGTTAACAGTACGTTGCAATTTGTGTATATCAAACTGGGACGAGTACTCGGATTAATACTGCAAAACTGGATGAAGAACTTCAACCAAGCACTTGGCCAACTCATACTGGGCAGAGTTCACCATAGACAAAATAGGCCAAAGTGTAGCATTTATTTTATGAACTTTCGGTAAACCATACATCCTAGGATGCTGGCAGCCAACAGGTCGAATTCTATCATACACTTGTTTTGAGATGCACATGCTTTTATGAAATTCAAGCAAAAATCTCTTCTGAAATTTAACTTCCGTTTTCGCAGTGACACCAAATCATGTATCACCCAATTTCCGAAATTTACAAGTTTCTTCCAATATAGACGACATTTTATTTATATAGTCAGAATTATTTAGAATTACAACACCAGACCGTTTATCAGGTCTGGTTATATAAATATCGGTCGTAAATTTTAGAAATCTGTCCGTCTGATAACGATTCTGCTGCTAAAAGAACGTCTTAGAATCGATAGACAAATTTATGAAGTCATGATGCAACCTCATTTAGACGAACTTTAAGATGACTTATATTCTCAGCGGAAGTCGGCACATGTTTACTAATTGGGAAGACATTACTTCAAATTTTCTAAAAGCTTAGATTCTATCGATCTTCTTGTGGGGTGGATACAAAATTCCAAACCGCAGGATAGGATCAAATTATCAGAAAACTATAATCGGATAAATTAATATGTTTATCTCTCGTAACAAACATCCAAACTTTGTTTTAATCAGAACATTAAGATACGTTAAATTCTTAGCATTGGTTTTGTTACTAAAGAAAGTATCAACTTTGGACATATATCTCGAAAAACGAAAAATTATCAAGGAAAGATAGTGTATACCAGACAATGCACGGCTGTGATTGATACTGGATTCTCATAGAATTGACTAAGCCGGAGTAATAAAAGATTTCATCTCTCAGAAATGCTCTTTTAACATTAACCAAATTCCGGCATTTAATCCAAGAGATTAGAAATATACTAGAAATATACTCAAGGATAACATGATTCTGGGAAACAGTGGTTTTTATGTAATCTATATAAAACATACTCTTCTAGATAATGAGTGCACTCGAGTCGGAGTCCGGATCTGTCTTGGACTCAAATTATGTGAGCGTCACAGATGCAGATGTGGAGCCTCCATCGATGAGTTTGGTTTGCATCCTCTCTCTTGTCGTTGTAGTGCCAGCCGCTTTCTACGGCATGTAGCCATTAACGACATCATCAAAAGAGGTTTGGATGCAGCTGGGTTCTCTTCCCAAATCGAACCGGTAGGCCTCGACCGCGGTGATGGAAAGCGGCCGGATGGCATTACCATTTTCCCTTTTAAAATGAAGTCGTTGATTTGGGATGCGACCTGTGCGGATACATTTTCGGTCGGTAATTTGATCAGTTCCGCGGTTGAGCCAGGATCCGTCGCCCGGGACGCAGAGATGAGAAAAATAGTTAAATATTCTTTTCTTGCTGATAGTTTTTTGTTTTTTTTACTCATGTGACAGTGGAGACTTCAAGGGTTATTGGCCCTCGTTTGATGGCGTCCCTTCGGAGGATTGGCGCGATTGCGCCTCGATTAAGGGACGAGCCTCGCGAAACGGAGTGGCTCTTGCAGCGTGTCTCACTGGCAATGGTTCGAGGTAATGCTTTCTCCATCATTGCGGCTGGCAGAGGATAGCAAAAAATTGTTTATTGTTACGTTGTTCTGGAATTATCATCAATGGTCAACTGTAATTGTTTTGCTTCAATAAATTTTGTTTTTTTATTTATTATTTACAGAGATACAATCTACAACAGGACACATACACACACATATATATTGTGTATGTGATAATACAGAGAGAGATGTTTAATATATAGGGTGACGCTAATAGTGGGTTTAATGAGATTATTTTGATTAGTGACTACACAGTTTGTGTTTTTCCATTTTCTGTAATATAAGTTTTACATGTTTTTTTTTGGGTGGGGAATAAGGCAGAAATATGGTCTTTAATGATTTTTCGTATAGCGAATTCGACCTGCTTATAATTCTTGTGCATCTGGCTGAAGTAAAAAATATATATTTATCTGCAAAACCCGACAAAGAAATTCATCTGGTGTTTTGTTTAATTTTGGGAAGCCACTCAAACTTGAATTTTTCAGCACGCGTTGATAGATATATAGATATTAATAGACTGAGATAAAGAGATAGATAGATAGTGATTTTCCAAGCGTAGCTCAGATGTGGCACAAGGCCGAAAGTACGGAGCACCCAGTGAGGATCGAACTCACTACTCAGTCGTAATTGTTCTAGCGAGACAAACTCGCTAGCCATGACACCACGTCGAGATGCCCAGATAGATAGATAGATATGAACAGACGTAGATAGATAGATACATGAATAGATATAAACAGACGGAGATAGATAGATAGATATGAACAGACGGAGATAGATAGATAGATAGATAGATAGATAGATATGAACAGACGGAGATAGATAGATTGATAGATATGAACAGACGTATGTAGATAGAGACATAGATAGATATAAACAGAGATAGATAGATAGATATAAACAGACGGTGATAGATATGAACAGACTGAGATAGATAGATAGATAGATAGATAGATAGATAGATAGATAGATAGATAGATGTACGTCTGTTCGTGTGTGGGCGAAAAACGATGCATCAGAAAAATGGAAGAGATAGAAAAAGCAAAAGAAGAAGAGAGGAAAGAACACGAATAATGTGAGGGTGGAGACTACAAAGGGCATTGTGAATCGAGAAAAAGCTCTCTAACTCTACTGAGATAAAGTCATTCCGTTCCTTTCGCGAGTGAAATAGAGCAGAAATACTGATTGTTTCCGGATTCCAGTTTTTCGTCCTTTGAAAAGAAAGTGACAATTATGGAGACGCTATCGATCAAAATTCAGTGAGTAAAGAAAACCTCAGTAATGACAATATTAATGACCATTACAGCAGCAATAACAATACCTACAAAAGATAAGGCAAAGCTTACTATTACTAATACTACTACTACTAGAAGTATTAGTACTACTAGTCTTTCGTCTATTTCTGAAAAACTACAGTAACATCAAAGCCATAGCTGTGAGTCGAAACAAGAAACGGAATAATTTATCGTTGTAGCCTTCTAACAAAGATCGTACCAAGAACATATTTTAAGAAATTTAATTGATCCAAAGTATCGTTTCTGTACACACGGCTGACCGGTATATAGACTTGGGGATTTGACGCCCGCCTCACCCCTCTATCAGTTTGAACTTGTGGGAATAAATATAAACCAATACAAATTGTCCAAAAAGGTTTAAAAGGTTCCGGTAGAAAGGACTATTGGTAGTCAGTCAGACAAGCGCCACACGTGATACACGCTTGGAGGATCATATATCTTGCGAAACATGACATGGCTTTCCGCGGTAGACTGGTTGCCAACTGAGGCTAAAGAACCCGGTGTATCCTGCTATTTAACCCACAGCTGGGAGGAGAAGGGATAGATTCATACCTTTCTCAAGGATATTTGTGCGTTAGTGAATCTAACAAACTCGACTGGAATTCGAACTCGGCTCTCCGAGTTCTCAGTCCGATCCGAGATCCATTACACCACCGACGCAAAGAAATAAAAAAAAAATGTACGCACAAGTACAGCTCGCACATTACGAAGAACTTTATCTATGTAAAATATGTTCTTTTTTTTTCAAAAATCCTCTGTGGAAAATGTTATGAAGCCATTTTTAACCTTAGATCTCTGGTTGGGACTTGGAAGGAAATTTGTATGCAACAGAAATCAAAGGAAATAATAATAATAATAATAATAATAATAATAATAATAATAATAATAATAAATCGTTATTAAAGACCACAAACAAAAACGGTGCCTCCTTATTGATATGGCAGTCCCTGCTGACTGTAATGTATCTTTGAAGATATTCAAAAAGCTGTCAAAATACAAGGACCTTGAAATAGAAATCTCGAAAATGTGGCATATGGGAACATCAACAAACCCTGTTGTAGTTAGAGCCCTAGGACTGGTTGGAAAAGATTGCAGTAGACAAATTGAAGGGATTCCTGGAAGTCCATGTCTCAAGGAGATACAAAAACATTGTTCTGACAAGTACAGCCCACACTTTACGAAGGGCTCTATCTATGTCATTTTTTTTTGTCAGTAGAAAGTGTCATGATGCCGTTTCTAACCTTAGGTCACTGGGCGGGACCCGGAAAGAAATGTGTAAACGCCAGAAATCAAAGAAAATAATAATAATAATAATAATAATAATAATAATAATAATAATAATAATAATATCTGAAACGACTGTAATTTCGACGAACATTTTATGGTGCACATTATGAAAAAATATCCAGAATCCACCGACTTTTCGACCCTTAAAACGCATGAGGATAGTTACGTATACAAATTGCTAATATAAGTGTCATGATTAAAGTCACCAAATTAGAATGATAATGATAATCTGAAGTCGACGATAGATAGTACCCCCCCAAATCGATCGAAGACGACCATGTGAAGATCTTGTGGAATTTCAGCATTCAAACAGACCCCACCATCCTTGAAGCCAGAAATCCTAACATCAGCAGACATCACCGTCATCAACAAAGAAACAATAAACATACAACCAAATTGACATAAGTTGTTTCCACTGACCGTCATATCAAGCATAAAGAAATTGACAATTTTAAGATATTTTGGAAGGAAGTTACCATAATACAGGCTATTTTTATTCCTGTTATTTTTTGTGGCGTTGGGTCTATAACACTGAATCAAAAGACCTACATTAAGAAAATCGAAATAAAGATTACTATTCCATCAAACAAAGAAAAGAATACTGAAATGCTTACGTAATACAAGTTCTCCTATATGACAGTGAATGCTTAATAATCTCGGCAGAGATGAAGAAGAGACTTGCAGTAACAGAAATATGGTTATACAGAAGGATGCTGAGAATACCATGGACCGAGCATGTGAGCCACGGCAGAGTTTTAGAGAGAATGGAAACAAAAAGAACACTTATACTTAACGTCAAGAATAGACAGTTGAAATTTCTGGGGTACATCATGAGGAAAGTGGGTTTGGAAAATTTGATACTCACCGGGTTGATTGAAAGCAAGAATGACAGAAAAAAAAAAACAACAAAAAAACAACGTATAACCCACCTAGCGTATTTGAGTAAATGGATGACGGAATAAGGTTTAGGAAAGATAATAAAAGACAAAATTTATTAAGTGCTACAAAGAGCAGAAAATTGTTTAAAGCATGATCGCCTACGTCCTCTTCTGTAAAAAAGCAGCTGTGGAAAATAAGTTAATAAGAACTTTGGAGACATTTACCCATCATTATAGGCGTGCTTCAGACAGTCCCGAAGAACTGTAAGAATTGGGAAACCGAGGAAGAATTGAAATTCTTCAGACAATAGAAGCGACATTTCTTTTAATTGTAAAGAATTTTGAAGCGTGTACAATACTACCAGATTGCCATACTTTCGATTCTTCTTCTACTCAAGACGTGTTCAATCATGGTGCTCCACTATTTCCTGTCCTTTGTAGTTCTTACAAATATTTGTCTTTTTGTTATTCCTCCTAATCACTGTTCTGCCAACCAAGTTCGTTAGGTAGGTTATTCATTACTTCCCTCTAATCTCTTTTGACTTCAGTATGTCATGTGGGTGTTACCTTCTCCAAGCCTTATTTCCTCATCATTTGCCCTGGCAATGTTAAATGTTTCTTTCTGATTATAAGCAGATGTGTCCTTTTTGTTAAAACTTCGTCATTATTAACATGTTCTGTCCATGATATTTTGTTAGGGAACCAAAAATGAAAAGTATCTTGAGAACTGGAGATCCGCTTTTTAGACAGTATCTCCTCGTTGTAACAGTGTGAAGAGCAAAGTCCGGTGTCTCCAAACCCAGATATTTGAAATAGCTATCCATAAGAAAGATTTTGTATAATGTCTTGTGAAGAAGACATGGAGCTGTGATCGCCTACGTCCCGAAAGTACATAACAATTAACAATGATGTTTTGAAGCCGTTAGAAAGCACAATAAGTACACATGAAGTTTTGGAAAGAGTTGATGTCATTTGACCTCTCACCTAGACAATGTTTGCTAACTAGAAATTACCAAGCACATATACTGAAAAACTGTGTTAGCGCAAAATGCAGATTCTGTGAAAATATCCAGAAACAATTTACCATCTTGTATCAGGTTACACGGTATTGGCAACCACTGAATATAAAACCCGGTATGGCAGAGTAGGCCAATATCTGCATTGGAAAATATGCAACTTTTACGGAAAGGAAACTGCAAGAAATTTGTATGAACGTCATCCAGACTCGGTTACAGAGATCGGACTTGTAACAATCAAAACTAATCACCTAAACACTGTGATCAGAGACCACAAATATGCTTCTTATTGACATGCCAGTCCCTATAGGTTGTAATTTATCTTTGAAGATCTTCTAAAAACTATCAAAATACAAAGACTTTGAAATCGAAATCTCAAAAATGTGGCTCATGAGGACATCAACAATTCCAGTTGTAGTTGGAGCACTCGGAAGGGTTTTATCTCTGTAAAATGTGTGGGATCTTAGGGTTTTTTGGTATTTTTATTAAAAAAAATGCCCAGTGGAAAATGTCGTGGTGCCATTTCTGACTTTAGGCCTCTGGTTGGGGCCCGGAATGAAATGAGTATACAGCAGAAATCAAAGGAAATAAAATAATAATAATAATAATAATAATAATAATAATAATAATAATAATAATAATAATAATAATGTATTCTCCCGTTGTCTTCGACGTATGAGCTTAGAACCGAACAACACGACTATCTGCACATATGATTTGATTTTGCACATAGTGACCAATTAACTCTTCAAACAATTCTCCCCCGGATTTGAATTCAAAGTTGTCCTTCTCCTAGCCTCGTTTCCTATAAAGGCTAAATTACTTTTTAATTTAGAACTAGAAGAAGACGATAAGATGGATTCATACCTTTCTCAAGTGTATTTGCGCACAGGTGAATATAATGAACTTGACCAATTTCTCATTCCGAGCCAGTATTCATTACACCACTCGCACATCAATAATAATAATAATAATAATAATAATAATAATAATAATAATAATAATAATAAACGCCTCTCCAGAGAACAGTAGAAGCTGTGGAATATGAAAATGACAGTAATACCGATCGTAGCTAGAGCAATCAAGAAAAACCTAGATATTATCTCGACAACGATACTGAGGAGGGTGCTGGAGTATTGGGGATACATTTTGTCATTTAATTTGCGGTGGAATCTATCAGTTACTACTGGCATGAAAAGTCAATATGCATGTAAGTCATATCCTTTCAGGGCGTAAGAGATTACGACTCTCCACATGCTTCTTTTCTTTATTATTTAATTACCATGAACTGTTGTGAAAAAAGTGCTTTTCCGTTGCCCTCTCCACGGAATGGAATTCAGAACCGTTCTTCTACTAGACTGGTTTCCAAACGAGACCCAGTCTACCTTGCTATTAGGTGGGACAAGAAGAATTAGATTCATGCCTTTCCCATATGCTGATTAGTGCGAAAATGAATGCAACAGATCCGAATGGAATTTGACTTTCATTGCTGCTGGTAAACGTCACGCTACCTGTACAGCTGCGAAATGTCAAGGAGTACTGTAAAAAATCACTTAGAAACGAGCTGAAGCTTAAAAGAAAAACCCTGTAACTTGACACCCTGTAAAAGCCACCTGTGTGAAAAGTCAAATAAAATTAATAGCCCGAAACAGGAGTATTATAACTAATTGCTTCAGGATTAAATTGATATCACACATTAAAATAAGAAAGGTAAAAATTCCTGAAACTGAAGTTTATTCAGTTGAAAAATTGCATTATATATATATATATATATATATATATATATATATATATATATATATATATATATTATTATTATTATTATTATCTATTAATAACTACCTACCTATATACAATAGTATTGACTAACTTTTCCAAATTACGTTAATAGAAATGGAAAGTTAGTACTAATTTAATCTTATTTTGAGTTTTATTTTTATATGGAATTTACCTAAAAATAAAAGAAAAATTATATTACTCTCATTATTTTTCTCCTTGACAATGTTTTATCCTAAAAATAATATGAAGGATAAAAAAAATAAAAAAAGATATCTAATATTCTAACCATTACTTTAACTGTATCTAGCTGCAAATTATTTTACTTGAAACACCTTGCTAACCAACCTAGGAGACCGTTGAAATTCAAATTTTACATTCTATGGCCAGATTTTATCTTCTCTTAGCGCTTATCACCTCATCCTCTTCCCATAGCTTCTTTCTTTCTTTTCTCTTCCCCTTTTTTTCATTTGTCCTTTCCTTTTCGTTCACCCACGACTACTGAATGCATTGGATTCCCTTCCATCTCTATATGTAAATTCTAGAAGACATTTTATGAAAATTTCCAAAGAACGAAAGTAGGGGATATTTTCTTCGATATCTGTATTTCTGAATAAAAAAACTTTTAGTAACACCGTGATTCCCCACCTGATGAGGTTTTCCCTTTTTTGACGTTGAAACAAAAATATACAATTTTGTAGTGGATATGTGCATGTTCTAATGCAACACTGCATAAGATAAATAAATATTTACGGCTCTACTTTGTGTATTGAGCACTGTTTTTAAATTAATGTTTTGAACGCTGTAATCTTACTGTTCGTTCTCCTACACTTTGATATATATATATATATATATATATATATATATATATATATATATATATATATATATATATAATGGACGCTGAGGTCAAAACCAAGCGGTGACAGTATGTTTCGTACTTCAACGCAATCTTCGGGCTTCGAGTTTTGGCTGGGATATTTATATATGCTGGTCAGTGCTGCATTATGGGTAGTAAGGTCTAATGTATTGTCCTGACGGTTATTCTGATTCGAATTATTCTAGAATGATACAATAGAAAATTCTGAAAAACAAAGGCAGTCTCAGATGAATATAGAAAAAGGGAGGCATTTCTAGCCATATATTTTGCCTAACATGTTACGGTCCTGAGAAGTAGGGAAGCGATAAAGTAAAAACCGATAGCTAACAGGGTGCAATAAAGAAAGTCGAAAGCACATGAAAGAATTATCCGGACACTCAAGAGATGATTCCCTTGCCATTGGACGATTGTTCCTGATATAAAAACCAAGGCTATGCACATGTATCTTTCGACAAGAATAAAATATCCTGGAACAGAAAAGTTCCTGGTAGAGATAAAAGAATTTAAATTGGCTTCGCAGAGCGCTAAAATGCGGGGAGAAAGTTTCAAGAGAAAAAATTCTATACTAAAAAAATTGGTACGAATAACTAATTTTCGGAAAAGAAAGGTTAAAGCCCTTAGGTGATTTCTTTGCGGACTGGTTAACTTTTATTAATTATAAAGTTAGCAGTTAGAAAAATGTTAAGATGAAAAAAAGGCCCAAATAATTGTCACTGCTCATCTTTTAATGCTGTGACATTCTAACCCTTGGCTGATTCGGATGGGAATCTGGTTAGATTCGGTATCAGCTTTGTCATTCCCAGCTCGCCTCCAACATCTGGTTACCGAAGTAACTGCTTTGATTTCTAGTCTAACCTACCCACATTTGATCTTAGGTAGACTAAATCAATCAGTCGCCGGGCCGTAATGTAAGCCGAATTCGAGCAAAGGTGACATCGCACAAGTATATGTAAAAGAAAATAAAGTAACAACTTGAAAAGTTAAAAAAAAAGAATAACAAATATTTTTGTATCTGGTTGTTGAATACAGGACTGCGTCTTTCTCCCAAACCGCTTCTATGGATTCGTGACACTTTGCGTTTGTTAGGCCAGTCTTAATATCTTAAGTGGTTTTTCAATAAACTGGTTTTTGGTGTCTTCAGGCGATATTCGTAAAACTTGTTTTGGTGGTGTGAGTCTAAGTCGTCCTTCAAAAATAAATTGTTTTTGGTTAGAAGTCGAAGTCGGAATGCGTGGATCTTCAGTCAGCTTCCTGCGAGGCTGGTCTCAGAGCTCACAGCTCAACTTTGTCTGCGTCTGCGTCTGCGCCTCCTCGGAACTCTGCCGAACTCTCCAACTGCCACTCTCCAACTCCAACTCTGTTTATATGGACGCCGACCAAAACCGGGTGTGGCCTGTCGTGGTTTGGGTTCCTCGATAATTCTAAATCCACAATAAGGATTTTCTTTGTTTTCGGACAGGAAAATTTATCACTTTCCATTTTTGGAAGTCCATTACTTTCTGCTTTAGAGGGGTTCTTAAGGGAATCGTCCTCCCAAATTCTTCCTTTCTCATTTTGGTATCTTACACCAATCCCCTCAGAGGGCGTCAACAGGTTTCCTTTCTTTCTCATAGTGGTATCTCACACCAATCCCCTCAGAGGCGTCAACAGGCCTCCCCTCCTTCTCATATGTTTACCTTCGCCCACCGCTCACGCCACCACTCAGCCAATGACGCTCGGCAGCGCAGGTGTTTACAATTATCGCTCAAAGTAAAAAAAATTATCTTCCCTTTTTTTTTTTCTTTTCTTTCCTTTCCTCCGCCAGAACCCTACGACTCGTAATGTGGTCCTTAATCTCTATCTTAACCGAATGTCATCTGGAACTTATCAACGAGATTTTCGCCAAGCGTCAAATGGGTGGTCAACTGGACGTCTTCGCACCGTGTCGCCAATTATCTATCCCGGTAACAAACTTTTATCATGTCCAGGTCTGAACATAAAACAGGTGTCTCTTTACAAAACCAAATGATATCTCCGAAAGATAGTTAATGGTTTATTCTTTCCCTTTCTCTCTGGGGTGGCCTCAGCTGATGCCTTTCTCGATCAGTGCGTGAACTGATTACGATTATCTTCCAGCTTTTGTTTTGTAGGCGACTTGACCAATTTGAAATGTTCATTATTGCCATGGGCAGATTGCTATCTTTTATTCGCCGCGTCGTAGCATAAATTAATTCCGACAGATCCGAGATCTTACGAATTTCCTATCTTCTGCGAAAAAAAAAAAAAAAAATACTTTTCTTCGCAAATGAAAATAAAATCTTTAGCACTTTTCTTTGGTAAAAAAAAAATAACATCGCTCAGTATGTCTTTCGTGATAGCTTCTTCTCGCCTTAATTATTTCTCGATTTTAATTTTCACGCGACTGCTAAATAGTGTCACAATGCAATGCAAACGGATCGGAAGATGGCTACGACTAATGCCTAATGTGACCGTAGAGTTGCTCAACGGAAGTACATGCAGGCATACTTATGCGTGCGCAACATGCAACTGCAATGACGTAAGTGTTATGCGACGGTTTTCAGCGATACCAAAGAGTTCGGGTTTCTTGCTACCAGACGGCATGCATCAACCAGGAAACCGTTAACCTGGTACTCTTAAAATGAAGATTTACAGCCACTCGTCGGTCATATAAAATGGGATAAACCTCTACTCCTGGTCAATAAATTTAGGAAGGAGTGTAAGCCGGGCGATAAGGTAACCAATCTGCGTCTATTCAATATTTTATTATATTTTTCTAATTTGCGAATGAATAAATTGTAAATTTGATAAATATAAGATATATTAAGCTGGTTTAATTTAATAGTAACAATACTACTAATAATAATAATAATGATTATATATATATATATATATATATATATATATATATATATATATATTAAAGCCTTTTTTTATGTTTAACGTTCTTTTTTATAGATACAAGTATTTAAGTAAATGCTCTGTTTATAATAAACAGTATTAAATAACATTTACCGGCCTGAATGTCCGAGAAATTTTCATAGAAAATATTCGTCCTTGGACAGAATTCGAAACTGCATCCTATACGGAACCGCCATTTAGCCCGGCGTGCCTAACCGATTCGGCCACAAAGGATCGTTCGGTTGGCAAGGTCGAATTTACTGCTTATAAACTTCAATCTTCCATGAATCTCGTACATTCATAACTGCTCATGGCGTATCAAATGTAAACAAATGACGTCATACATTAAGAAATGGACAAAGTCCGACAATTTATTTATTAAAGACATTTTTTATGTTTAACGTTCTTTTTTATAGATACAAGTATTTAAGTAAATGCTCTGTTTATAATAAACAGTATTAAATAACATTTACCGGCCTGAATGTCCGAGAAATTTTCATAGAAAATATTTGTCCTTTGACAGGATTCGAACCTGCATCCTATACGGAATGTACTTATAAACTTCAATCTTCCATGAATCTCGTACATTCATAACTGCTCATGGCGTATCAAATGTAATCAAATGACGTCATATATTAAGAAATGGGCAAAGTCCGACAATTTATTTATTAAATACATATTTACATTTGGATACGCTTTGAGCAGAGATGAATGTACGTGAGAGATTCAGATTGAAGTTTAAAGACAATAAATTCATTCAACCTTGCTAACCGAACGCTCCTCTGTAGCCAAATCGGTTAAGGCACGTCAAGCTAATGATGGTTCTGTATAGGATACAGTTTCGAATCCTGTCGGAGGACGAATATTTTCTGTGACAATTTCTCGGACATTCAGCAAAAAAACCTCGAAAAATCGAAAAATACAGGAATATTCTCAAAAACCTAATGAGCACAAAATAAAAAACAATCGAATGTTACCTCGACTACGTCAACAAAACCAAAAACACATTATTACTAAAACACTCTGCAACTTATACAATAGAAAGATTTTACTACACAACAGTAAGTATAACTTCCTAAACTTGTTCGATTAGGTACTCACTGATGACCAGCCGAATTCCTTAATATCGGTCCGAATTTTCACCTCAAACCGAGATATTCCCCAGCTCCAAAAGAAAACAGAAATCGAAATTCTATCCTAATCTATCCAACAACTCACAACAGAAAAATCAATTAAGGTGTATCCAAATGTAAAAGACCTCCTAAAAGCCGAATGCTTAAAAAAGCGTTCAACACAACAATATCCTTACAGACAACCTCAAGTCGGTCGCGAGAGATTTAAGCGACAACCCCAGTGTGTCGTTATTAGACGCCCTGATAAATCCAAAAATTATGTGGCTCTCAACCGATAGGACTATAAGCAAAAGTTACAGTCCATCCCAGACAATACAACGAAATTTACCAAATAAGGAAAAAAACCATAAAAACACTAAAAAAAATAACGCAGATGTTGATAGCTTAAAAATTAAGAAAACAGTTGGCGATTACCAACCGGGAGATGTGTATGGTAATGTAAAACCTCATAAACTTGGTTTTCCTTTCCAATATCCCAAATACCTGCACACGTATACCAACTCTCAGAAAGCTTAACTCTATAATTTCTCTATACACACTCAACAACTGCATCATAGGATCAACTAATGACTTCCTCCACATCTTGAAAGCAGCAAATCTCATAGGAGATACTATGGCCACACTGGATGTCGAAAACCTCTTTACCAACGGCCCAGTTGAAGAAATAATCAACATAATTAGCGACTGTGTCTACAAACACCCGTCAATACCACCCAGCAAAATCCGACCTGCTATCCTCCAGCACTACTCCTCGCTTGTACCACGAAATCACCATGACAATAATGGCAACGCATATATCCAAACTAATGATGAGGAAACCCTTTAGGTCCTGCTTTTGCTGACTTTTACGTGTCCTACATTGAAACCAAAGTATTTGAAACAACTGATAAACCTAAAATCTACACAAGGTACGTCGATGACATTTTCGTTCAGATGAAAAATAAAGATGAAATTGCAAGCCTAAAATCAATTTTCGAAAAAAAACTCGCTAAAAATTCACATATGAACCTATGGAATATAACAAGATCCTCGATGTTGAAATAGAGCTAAACTTCAACTAATTTATCACGTACCCGTATGAAAAACCCACCAGTTCGAAGTCTTGTTTTCTAAATTATGTTAGCAGGGGTAAAAACTTCGTAAAAAGAACATACCAAAATACCTTTTCCCAAAGAATATTCCTAAGCGAACTAAAACACATAAAGCAAACACTAGTCAGCAATAATTTTGCAAACTACATCATTGATAAGCAAATAAAATTATTCTTACAAAAAATACACGACGCCAAAGAATACAATACCACAAAACATCCACATATTTTATTGCATCCAGATGCACAATATGCAACCAGATGCACATTCAGCAGGCTCTCAGGGACGATTCAATTATCAGCACATGTCAAGAGGACCTAGCATACGGCATAGAGGGAACTTCAAGAGCAGCTCCTGTATTCGTTTCATTTGCAACGTGTGCAGGATCTTTTACCTCCAATCACTCGTTGATTTATTGCATAAATTGCCGATTAGATTGATATCCAATTTGTTCTTTATTTTATCATCCTGTCAGATTCCGATCCATGTTTGATCAGTATTTGATCTTTAACTCGTGTATATATATATATATATATATATATATATATATATATATATATATATATATATATATATATATATATATATTAGTAGATAGCCAATGGCGCTACCTTGGTTTCAACATTTCGGTATTTTGGGCCACGAATCACCTGAGGATAGCGGAAGGTTGAAACCAAGGTAGGATGATTGGCTGACCCCCTGTTTATTTTAAATCTAAAAACTCTGCATTTTAAATTTTTATTTTCTTTATACGAGTATTGAGCACTTTTTAATACGACTGTTTCCTGGTCCATTCAGTTCTGACCAACTACTGTATATATATATATATATATATATATATATATACGTGTGTGTGTGTATGATAATACCAAATCCGAATTATCGGAGTTTCATTCAACGAGGGTAATCAGAAGGAACACTGAACCCTCAGTATATTTTATATTTTAAGCTTTTTGAACAAAGATCTTTGTTCCTCACAAGTCGAGATGCATTCGCATCGAAACAAAAATGCATCTTTGTCGTGAGTACTTGTTTTTTCCGTATGTAACATCTTTATAATAAATAACTATTGTTCCTCTCTTGGTAATGAGCCCTCTTTTAAATTAATGCTATGAACGTTTGAATTTATATTCTTTTCGTTCTTGTTACATTTGAATATATATATATATATAGAGAGAGAGAGATAGATAGATAGATAGATAGATAGATAGATATAGTGTATGTGTTATATGTGTATGTGTGTGTGAACAGGAATTTGCGATATGTCTAACACGTAGTGTTGGCTTGTTTTTGCCTGCAGGGAAGAAATACTTATTTTATTGTTTTATTTGTGTATGTCGTAAAGAGAAATCATTTGAACGTAATTTATTCATTATGAGTCTAGACCTCTATGAATAATAATAATAATAATAATAATAATAATAATAATAATAATAATAATAATAATTAGAAGAAGAAGAAGAAAAGGGGCAGAAGAAGAAGAAGACTTTCCTGACGTGCATCATATAAACCTATCCTCCCAAATTTCTCTAAGCCCATCAAAGTTTAATTCGCGGACATTTTCACAGACGGACCTGAATCAAAACATTCCTCTTTCAATTGTACAACTGACGCCCGAGGCTTAAAAAAGAATGAAAAGAAAACAAAACAAAGACACAAACGCTCGAAAGGAAATGACTGTTAAAATGCATGAAGTGGTCTTCCCTTGAAGTGGTTTGAGAGAAACACGTCTATCTCGACTTCCTCACCCGCTGTTCGACTTCATCACGTCCTTACCAAGTCATAAGCCGCAGGTGCTAAAGAGGCCCTCGTCTTAATTAGCCGACACCAGGACGATACTTTAAAAAAAAAAGGGGGGGGGAAGGGAAAATGGGAAGGGCATGAAAGTAAAGTAAATAACAAAGTAAGTAAATACATTTTCTCTACTTGTCGTTGTATCTTTCCGAAAGCTCTTAATAAAATTGTTGATTAATCAGGAAATGTTACATGTGGTTATGGTAAATAGTTGTTGATTTCTTTTCGTAAATAATAGCAAGTTCTAGTATCATGACCCTTTAGGACATGGACGGTCATAGCCCTCCACAGATTCATTTTTCTATCTCTGAATAGTCATGGCATCTTAACAAAGATAATGAAGCGGTTTCCTATTGAATACAATTTTTGAATTCAGAGACGTCTTTCTCCCTTAAAGATATAAGTGTTCATGGCTATTTCCAGTTTACTTTTCTTTATTATCTTACGGCTTGTCGAGAAAGACAGTATGTTAAGGTCCGGTTCCTTGTACCACGGTGATAGTCCAAGGTAGAACCAATAAAGAAGAACTCGAACACGGATATAGAATAACGCAGATATATTACAAACAGGAATATATACAGAGAAGTAGAAAGTGTTTAGTAGTAATTGTCTGAACGTTTTGTACTGCCTATGAATCGACTGACTGACTCGCTCGATGTGACTGACTGACAGACTCCTGACGGACTTCTGACGACCTCACTCCAGACTTCAGACTGAGCAGTATTTAGTCCGCCCCCCCCAACGAGGGCATCATGTGGCACAAGGCCGGTTTAACGTGGGATCACCGAGCCCGTGGGATCACCGAGCCCGTGGGATCACCGAGCCCGTGGGCTCGGCCAAAAATATGCCCTTTGAACCCGTATAAACGGGTTCAGGGTCGGTTTACCTACCCGAAAGAGTCTCCGCCATTCGGCGGAGCCACGTTCCAGTTCCTCGCCGCCCGAAGGCGGGGAGTTCAACCGATCAGCCGGTCGCCCGACTTCGGACTGAACGGTATTTAGTCACCCCCCCCCACGAGGGCATCATGTGGAACAACAGACTCGATTAGAATTTGAACACGATTTGTTGATTTTCTTTTTTTTATTCTGTAACCATTAAGCCACCCGCATATCCTCCTATGTACTGTAAACATACATAAAAATCGGTTACAACGCGAAATCTTCGGGCCAAATTTATACATCCTTGTAATATCCAAATATTTAACTAAGGAAATCTTAAAGGCTAAATAAGGTGAAAAGATTGTGTTGCGCTCATCACCCTGATGTTATGGTCATGTCTATCTCGTTTAGACATCTCGAAACTTTATTACACCACCTCCTCAGATTGAGTGGCTTCGAACGAATGAAGTATGTAGCTCTTTGCTAGGACTATCCTTCTTCAAGCACTGTGGACTGGCGCTACACAATCACAAATAAAAAACTGTACTATATTACGGAAATGACATTACTTAAAGACTTTCAATAATGGCAAAAACTAAAGTTCATAATGCATGAAACTGGAAGGGAATTATAATGGAATAATCAAAATATTGCCAACTTCAAACAAAAAGTTAGGCGGGAAATACTGAAAAAAACAATAACAGCTAGTGGATTTGAGAAACTTATTTTCCTGATAAATTGTTTTAATAGAAAGATTTTAAAAATTCAAACCAAATTAGCAGTAGCTGATAGCCCAATAAATACCGGAAGTTTCCATATAAGAAAACGGTTAATATTCTTTTTTTTTTTATTTGTACCGTGTCCCCTCCGAACGTAAGTGATCATGGCTCTCCACATTTTCCTGTCCTTCGTCGCTCTCAATAAATTTTACCTTTTTTGCTATTTTTCCTAAGCCTTGTTCCGCCATCTATTTGCTCAAATTCATTAAATAGGTTACGCCTTGCTTTCCTCTGTCCCTCTTGCCCTCAATCTGTGCTGTGAGTTTCTGTTTTCCAAATCCTCTTTCTTCATTATGTGCTCTGTAAAGTCCTGGTTAATTACTTGATCTTGAACATTGATTTGTTGTACAAATGGAAAACACGCCCAAACATATGTATACTTATTGAAGCTAGTCTATCGGCGTTAGAAAATTGTTATTGAGGCTCGTCCGTTTGATAGCGAGAACTGGTTGAGATCCACACTGAGTGTCTTATATAACAATCATGAAATAGTAAGAAAAGGGTTAACGTCAAAAATCAACCACATCTGTATCAAATGCTTTTCTCGTTACTGCACCACCCACATAGGGAAATTTCTGAACCTGCTTGAATTTTGATACAATGCTTAGCCCAACGCCTTGGGCTGTATCTTCTGTTAATTAATTTATACAAGTAACTCGTGGTTTAGTTATAAATAATTTTCGCTTTCCTTTATCAACTTTATTTTCAAAGAAAATAATTCAATTACTTTTTTTTCAATTCTCTATTCACTATTAATAGCAATGGCATCTTGCCAGTTAACAAGCAGCTTTTCAATACAGTTTGAGTTGATGCCTTCAAAGATTTTTCAAGCAAGAGCACACCATGATGAAAAAGGCCCCAAACTTCATAAAAACAAGGTTCATTTTATTATTAAGAGAAAAAAAAAAAAAGTATTTTTGATTATTTTTCTTAATTTTTTAATCCTTCCTAACGCTTTCGAAACTTTGGTTAAAGTATTGTTTTTCTTGCGTCAAGTAGGTGGGCAAAGATTAGTATTAGAAAATTAGCGTCTTTTTTTGCGGTAAAAATCACATTGTTTGAAAATTCTTGCAAAATCAAATAATTGTCGGATTTTAATGAAATTTTCAGAAATGAATGAAATTATTTTTGAAATATTTTTTTTTAGAAAATTTTGGTAAAAAATATTTTTTTTTACATTTGTTCCACCCACTTAATTAATTCTATGAAATTTCGAGAAATTAAAATTCCAGTGTCTTCCTATTTATATTAATTAATGCAGGACTTCTTGGAGAATTTAAATCATCAATTTGTTTTTGTCAAATAGAAACATCATTTACAGAAAATCTGCCCTCAATCATAAAATAAAAAATGAAATAAAACTGACATTTAATTAGAAAAGCTTTTAATTGCTTTTATATATAAGATATATTAAGGACATTACTGTTTTCGACAAATAATTAATTTTTACAAAAATTGTTCTCACTTTGTTAAAAATTTTAATTAGAAAAGTTTGTTAAGTTCTAAAATTCTGTATTAATTTCATCAGTTTTGATGATATTATTATTAAGTTAAAATGCTTGATACAAATCATCAAACATCAATATTTTAAAAATGATTTTGAATTTTTTTAATACTGTGTACTTATTTGTAACTACGGGTGACCATACACGACATTATCAGAAAATAAGAGGCATGACTATAGGGAAAATGTCAACATTTCTAAAATTCAATAAAACGTTAGCTTACAGAGAAAATTTTTTTCATAGATTTTTAAGATTACTGAGTACTTAAAAATAAATTAAAAATGTGTTCTACTTTTTTCTGTAGAACATTAAATCTGTCATCAAGTTATCAAAACACATCAACACAGCTATCGGTTAAAATCACAGCTACTGAAAGGTTCAAAATTTATTTCTGTGATATTTTAAACTTAAATAATTAAAATAATTAAAGTAAATAATTTTTGTTTCAGATCAGATTAATTATACTTTAAATCAGTTAATATTCCTCAAATAAAGTTTCAGAAAAGTATATTTTATTTTAGGAAGATTTTTTTTAATAAAGAGAATTACATTGCGATAAAAGACGACTAAAGAGGGGAGCTAATAAGCTATTTTAGCAAAAAAATATTTTAAAGTACAACAACGTATTTTGCTTAATGGAAATATTAAATGTTAACTATTAGCTCGAAATTAAGACTAAAATAAAATCTACAAGGAAGATCTTTCATTTTTAAAAATTCATTTTAAAATTTAAGTATCGCGTTTGTTCTAGAGGTTCCTGCTTTTGAGTAACATTCAGCAAATTTTGATACGAGACTTTTTCAACAAAATCTTGAATCTGATTTTTATTAAAGAAAGTCTTCCTCGTCAAAGCATTTTGCAACGATCGGGCAAAATGTAATAATAAATTTGTGCAAGATGAAGTGTGAATATAGCGGGTTGGGGAAAAGAGGTCCAGCGAGTTTTAAATTTTTATTTCTTTTATCACTCTTGCTACCTGCGGTCTAGTGTTTTCATGGGGGAGAACAAATCTTTCGACCAGACATTTATGGACACATTGCAGATGCTGGGCTTATAAGTGTGAATTTATTACATCATCCCGTTTTAAGAATTCTAAATGAATAACACTTCAACGATCCCACCACATATAAAACATTAACTTTCTTCCATGGAAATCAGTTTTTGTGTTAGGATGTGCAATTTTATCCATGCATTTTGCGTTGAACATTTTTGTATGCGAGTTCAATTCAAAATTATTCTTAAACTGCCATACATATACGTCATTAAATTTCTTGCATAGGACTCCGTTTTGTGGTACGCAGTGGAATTTTATCCTTGTCTTTTGCCTTCAAAATTTTCGTAACCGAGTGCACTCCAAAGTTATTCTTAAATTGCCATACATATTCAACATTAATTTTCTTCCATGGGCCTCAGTTTTCGTCGTAGGCTATGGAATTTTATCTTTGCATTTTGCGTTGAACATTTTTGTATGCGAATTCAATTCAAAATTATTCTTAAACTGCTATGCATATACGTCATACAAAACATTCGGATAATTTTTACAAAACTTATGTCCAGAATAAAAAAATAAAACAAAAATTAAATAAAAAGGTTAAACGCAGTATTTTGTCAGTCGTTTTTAATGAAACTTTATTTGTTATGTGTGCGTATGTGTGCTTAGCGGCCATTTTGAAATGAGAAATAGTATTGATAGGAAGTGCACTTGACATAGTTCCGGTAAGTTTAAACAAAGACGAAAGCGCAGAAAGAGAGATGGAGGGATGATGACGGGTTGGTAGGAAAAAAACGTCGATGAACGTAGTACTCTAAAGAGACTAAATGGATAAAGAAAAGATGGAGGAATGATTGCGTTACTCACACCTTTTAAGTGGTGATGGCTAATTCTGCAATCTTTTATCTGGGCACCTATCACGATAGACGAAGTTAAATACTCTCCCACCGCTTTAACCATCAAGCGATGCCTGCTTTGTAAGTTATAGAATTGTTTATTTTTAGTAGCAGCGCTCGAACGAACAGAAAGAACTAAATATCAATTTTAAGAAGACAGACTATATAGCCCTCAACAAGCGGTGCAGCTCAAGATGCGAGCAAGGAATTGGAGATATTAGAATAAAAAAAGCACGGTTTAGTTTCGTTGTTTTAGTTTAGCGGCATATTGACCTTAGTGCCAAACAAGTACAGAAATTTAATTATCTGTGAAGCGCTTTAAAAGTGTGACAGAAAATATAACAAAGAAATCCGAAGGAGAATTCTACAAGCTAAACAAAGTATTATGAAACAGGAAAATTTCGTTCGAAACGAAGAAAAGAACGCTGAACGGCGATGTAATATCAACCCTCCTATATGAATGCTGGATAATTTCCTCATAGATAAAGAGGAGATTTGGGTATTTGGATAATTTCCTCATAGAGAAAAAGGAGATTTGGGTATTTGGATAATTTCCTCATGGATAAAGAAGAGATTTGGATTAGCAGAGATGTGATTCTAAAAAGAATCATGGGAAAACTATGGACAGTCTAAGGAAAGTGGAAAGAAAAAATACGTATTTAGATTCAGATATAAAGAGTTGAAATTTCAGAGACAGAATGAGAAAAAAAAATTCAACACACAAAGGAATATATTGAAGGAAAGATGGACAGTCAGAGTAACCTACCTAACAAGCTTGTGTAAATTAATGGTAGAAAAGGGATTAAAAGGGGTAGCAAAAAGAAAAAAAATTGCTTAGAGCTACAAAGGATAGGAAGATGTGAAGAGCAATGATCCCCCAAATCCTAGCACATAAAAAACAGTGCTCGAATATAGATACAAACCTAGAATTTTGAATTAGGATTTTCAAAGTTGGCAGTCCAAGAGATAAGCCACCACTTTTCACTTGGAAAATTACACCAATGTTATATTTATGTAACTTATTCTATCAGATAGATAGAAGTGATCCTTTTAGAAATGTTTCTGGGTTTGATGGAGAACATTTCAGTAGTCTATCGTACATATGAATAAACTGACATGACTGATGCTAACCACCAGAAGCGTGACTGACATGAATTGGAAAGATTATGGTTTGCTGCTCGGAAAGTTGGTTGTGTCGTGCTCGATAATTCTTTACGCCAGAATTTATCTTAGACATTTATAAGTCAACCATTCGCCTTTCCATTGAATATTACTGTCATATTTGGTCAGGTGATTCTGCTATATATTTAGAGATTATTGATAATATAAGATGAATCAATAATGTTACTTGTCATGACATGTCATCTCGGCTTCAGTCACTTTCCCACTGACGTAACATAGCTTCCCTGTACCTTTTTCTATACATATGTTCATGGTAATGTTTGATGAGCTTTTCTGTTTGGTATTTCGACTCTATCAATTTAAGCGCAGTACTAGATTGGTGGCAAGGTCTCATCATCTTACATTTGAAATGCCTAGACTATAACCGTAGGTTCTATGCTAAAAGATTCTTCTCACGCACATTTCGAACTCACCTCCAGCCTCTTACTTTTCAGTCAATTTTGACCTTCAAAAATCAAATTGCAATACCAACACTCATTTTGTTAAGTGCCAATAAGCAAAGTACGTCTCTTCAGACGCATAAAATACGCCAAGGGTCCGAGCATTAAGTAATGCAGGATGTTTAAATAATGTGGGGGGATGCTTTTGTATTACTTCTGCTTCTTTTTCTTCACACCTGGTGATTTCAGGCTTGACCCTCTTGGGTGGAGAAAACAGTGATTTTGAAAAAGAAGAAAAAAAAGATTGCATACGTCATTTGTCAATTGCGTTTAGAAAATAATTGTTTGACATTTTGTCGATTGTGCACGGAGTCGCGTGGGTGTGTGAATTTACAAGCACACGATTACATTTGATGAATTGTTATAAACCCCGATTTGTAATGGCTCAGTAAATCTTATGGTAAAACTATTATAATATCTCCGGAAGTTTTATTCATTAGATATTTAGGGGAGGACATTATCATGTCTCAATAGATTTTGTTGTTACGTTATTATTTTGACTGTGTAGATCATTTTGAGCAGAAGTCATCATGACTCCAACATTATCACGGCCTCATCAAGCATTGATGTGCATATATTGTCATATCTCCCAAGTAGTTTTTGATGCGCAGTTATTATGGATTTGCAAATCAATTTGCGTAGATATATCAGTTTCTTAGATTAATTTCGCCGACATTGTCATCACATTGCAGATTTTTCTGCGAGGATGTTAATTTGTTGTGGAGACACCGTCGACTTATTTGTGACATTATATTGGCTGCATTGATTTTACTGTACAGGCATTGAGATGTTTTTGCGCAGGTCTCATCTGGGCGCCATTGATTATGCTGTGCAGACATCTTCATAGATCTATAGATCTATTCGAGCAGATATTTTCAGGGCTCCATAGACTTTTTTATACAGAATTATGTATCTGTAGATACGTAGAACTTATCATGGCATCATAAATTTCTTGGCGTGGACATTGTCATGGCTCCAGGAATTTGTTGTGTAAACATTGTAGATTTATTTGCACAAATACTAAATTGGCTCCATATATTATGTTGCGTGGATATCATCATGGCTCCATAGATTTTGTTCTGTAAACCTAGTCATGGCTCCGCATAATTTGTTGTGCAGACACTGTCATGGCTATAATTTCTTTTTACGCAGCCATTACATGAGCTCCCTGGATTTGTTACGCAGCCATTGTCAAGATGCCGTAGATTTATTTGCGCAGTCATTTTCATGCTTCCATGTTCCTTCTTTTTGCAAAAATTGTCACCGGTCCATAAATTTTTATTGTGGTGACATTGTCATGGTTCTGTAAATCTATTATCATGACAAGTTATGCAGTCATAGGCTGTAGATCGTTTTACGCGTAGATTTTTATGGATCCATAGATTTTGTTGAGCTACTATCATAGCGTTATCATGACTCCATAGATATTGATGTGCAGACATTGTCTCGATTCCGTAGATATTTACGCAGATATTCTCATAGATCCATTGATTTTATTGTTCATAGTCATGGCTCCGTAAATTTATTTGTACAATCATTGGACACATATTATAATTGACTGCAGAGATTTGTGGACATTGTTATAGCTCCACAGATTTTATTATTCAAACATTGTCATAGCCGCATAGATTTATTTCGTATCGACTGTAGATCTTTGCGCGTATATTAACGTGGCACCAAAAAATTTGGTTTGAGAAGATTTTGATGGCTCCATAAATTTTGTTGTGCAGTCAAATTAGATTTTTTTTAGACGTTTTCTTGACTTGGTAGATTTGTTTGCCTGGTCATAGTCATGGCTTCATAAATTTTGTTGTGCAAAAATAGTCATCACTCCGTAGATCTATTTGTGCAGACTTTGTCATGACCCCTATAGATTTCGTTGTGCAGTACTTTTTCTTCTTGCGGAGATTGTTTGCGGATATATTAACATGACTCCAGAGAGTTTGCCATGTAAATTTTGTAGTTATTTTATGCGCGGAAATTAGCGTGGCTCCATAGAATAAGTTGTTTAAACAATGTTATGGCTCAATAAATATTTAGTGCAGTCATTCTCATTACTGTTGATTTGGCTGGGAAGTTATTTTCAAGACCAGGTTATCATGGCTCCATAGATTTTGCTTTGCAAATGTTACCATGCGCCGTTGCTCGTTTTTTGCGCGGAAATTTACGTTGCTTCATTTATTTTGCTGCGCGGATATTTTCATCGGTCCATAGATTTTTTCATGTAGACATAGTCCTGGACCCGTCATCGGTTTATGCAAACATTGCAATGGCTGCAAGAGAATCCTGGAAAACACAAAAAGCATCTACACGCGATCTGTCCAGGCTAAGGTTGAAAATAAAAAGATTGGATTACGCGAATTCTAGAAGATCACCAACCAAAAATTATGAAGGGAAGCAAATTAGTTGTGCCCATGATGATAAATGGTCCTGAGATCATATCTTCCTCGACAGATAAGGCGAAGATCTTCGCCTTAATCTTTACCTCAACCTCAACGTTAGATGACAAAGGCCACCCCTCTCCAAATTCCCTCGTCTCACTAAGCACAATCTCAGTAATATACTCCTTTCACCAAGAGAAGTCTGTAGATTTATTAAAAGCCTCGATTCCAAAAAAGCCACTGGCCCGGACAAAATTTCAGTGGTCGTCCTTAAGAATATCAACCAGAATTATTCCCGAGTCTAGCAAAATTACTCCGCTGCTTGAAGGAGAAATCTTTCCAAAGCATGTGGAAGGTGGCAAGCGTGTGCCCGGTCTTAAAGAACGCGGACAAGCGATTCTTTCTTTCCCAGTATAGAATCAGTAGTCTCCTCAATATCATCAGTAATTTTTTGAGTCCTTAATCAACAAGAAGGTCGTCGAGCGTCTGGATAGGAACAACCTCTTATGAGAAGAGCAATATGAGTTTCGATCATCCTGATCCACTGCTGATGTCCTAACTACCATTCTACATAAAATTAGTAAGGCACTTGACGGCACACATACCGCAAGAACCATAGCCTTAGATATCTCGAAGGTCTTCGACAAGGTTTGCCACAAAGGTTTACCACACAAGATCTCCATCTATGGAATCACTGGAAGGGTTTTCTCTATAATTAAATCCTTCTTAACAGGTAGATCCCTGAAGGTAATTAACATCAACCAGCCCGCCGAGGCCCCAGTGGTCAACGTAGCCGTCCTCCAGGCGTCACTTCTCGGACCAACCGTCTTTCTGATTTACATAAATGGTCTAACTAATAATATACTCCGATCATTTGTAAACTTCTATGTCGATGATACACGGGCATAACTCTAAATCTTTTGACGATCAGAGTTTGCCATCTGACCTCTCTTCTTATCTAACACTAACATTCCAGTGCGGAAAGAACGGGCTGGTTACATTCAATGCCTCGAAAACCAAACTGGTTATATTCCATCACGCCGATCAGACCCCGAACTACTGCAAGTCACGATGAACGGATGTCCGCTCGAGAAGGCATCGTACCTGGACATGATATTGCGCCTGAAACACACACCCAACCTCAGTTCCTATATAAGATCCATCGTTAAAGATGCAGGTAAAATGATCGACTTCCTCTCCCGCTACAGTAAGTACCTGACTCCTCATGCTATCCTCTACTTTTATAAAAGCCAGACCAGGCCACGAATGGAGTACTGTTGTCAGGAGCTGCCCAGTCGTCACTTTCCAGTCTTGATAGGGTTCAAAACCGTGTACAAGTCCTTGTGAGAGAAGAATTTTTTTCCACCCTCCAATCTCTCTCACACAGACCGGATGTGGCGAGTCTCTACTCTATCCCTAGTACCATGGAAAGTGCTCGGACGAACTGCATTTCCTATTTCCAGCAGGTCTGAGCTTCACGGCTAGGACCGGCCATGCCACTTAAATAATAACAAACAACCCTCGTTCCCTCATTATTCCACCAGCGAGAAATAAGTTCCACAGATTCTTACGGGGAACCACTGTCCTGTGGAACAGACTCCCTAGAGGATGTTTCCTCGATCACTACAATCTTCATCTGTTCAAGACTAGAGTCAACAGTTATCTTCTTTTGCTATCCATATAAACTATCCCTCAACATAACCATCTATTATGAGTGGCCCCAGGGTCTTGTACAGGGTGAACCTTACTGAAAATTTTTTTTTCTCATGGCTCCATAGATTTTGTTATGTTGATGATAGATAGATAGATAGAGGGAGAGAGAGTTCCACAAGCGAGAAGTGCGACAGAAGAAACTCTTAGTGTAGAACTTACGGTTACATTAAGCCATTTCTATTGCAAAAGGATGAGACCTTTCCGCCAATCTAGTATTGCGTTTAAATTCATAACGTATATTTTATGGAGAAACAATAGTTAAGGAAAAAGGGAAAGGAATTTCTAACTTTAAATAAAAAATATTATTGATATGTTTTTTGTACATACATTAGGTCGCTGAAGAATCAAAATTTCCATGAAGAGGTTGATGATCTAAAAATTGTGATATACAAATCTCTCAGCAAACGACAAAAGAATAACTTCTAAAAACTTAAATTAAACTTTTCTTGCTTTATTATTATTTTGACATAATTTGTATTTATTTGAAAAATTGTTATTGACATACACCGGGTAATATCCTTAAGTTAATCATGTAAAAAAAGAAAAAGAAAAAGGTGTTCAGTGTATTTTCATTATTTTAACTGAAAAAACAGAAACCTTTTCGGACATTTCAACCGGCGTTTTTTATAGTATTTTGTATGATCTCTAGTTTATTTTTAAAACAAATATTGGGCATTACAATAGAAAAACTGAAAAAAGGATATAGGCGAGGATGCTGAAAAGTTGTCGGTCCGATCCTTTTCCCTACAAAAAAGAACAAATGAAAAAAAAAAAAAATAACGTCAGAATTTTTAAAATCCTTTCATAGTCAGGATGAAAACTTTTTCAATACCCCTTTATTTGTGTATATATTCAAAATTTCGCATCAGGTTTTCCAGTTTTATTTTCACCCCCCTTTTTATAACAAGGTTATCACACGAAGTAACACACAGCTTAGCAGTTAGCTTTTAATCCTATATACTCAATAATTTTGTTTTCCTATTTTTACTAAAGTCAGTCTCTTTATACTTTCAAATTGATTATTTATTTTTACAGATTATTAAAATTTTACTTCCAACATAAAACAGCACAAATATTTTTATATACTTAAATAAAAAAGCTTTTTAAACTTTAAAACACTAACAGCAAAACAAATCAAAATGAAGCATTCGCTTACTCACCAACTCCAATTGGCAATCGTTAAATAATATTGTACAAAAAGGTTGAACTGTCTTAAGGAAAAAATAAATAACACATAATAAAATGTTGGTGATATAATGTGGTACACAAAGTGATTTTGCCGTTGATAAAATGCTATTCATCTTGAGACTAATAAATACTTTCTGAGACTTGATAAATACAATCCGTTCCTGCTCAGCGTTTTAACACGCTGTTTGAGTTACTTGCCCTTGTATCATAACTTGACCGCAAGGCGGGGGAAATTGATTTACATCACGCTTTCTTTCTTTCGTTTTTTTTTTTTTTAAACTTTTCTTAATTTTTGAAAGTGTTTTTGACTGTCATAACGCGGAACTACTTTTTCTTTTAATTTAAATGTTGAAATCAAAATTTATCCCTTTAATAAAACAAAAAATGAATTACAAAAGATTGTTAAGTTAAAAAAAGAATAGTTTCTCCATAACCTTGTATTCTGCCCTATTGTTAAAATAATAAGGAATTTCTTTAATTCTTTTACTATTGAATTGAGAGGTTTCAGCTAACAAAACAGTAAAATAAATAAATAAGTAAATAAAAAATGCATACATAGCACCGAAAACAGCAGGCTTTATCCCTAGATATGTATGAAAGGAGGGTCGAACACGTATTGATAGAAAAATAAATAAAAATAAATAACAAGATGAGTAACATTTCACCATCTCTAAAAATAGACGGATAATAAAAATCGCAAAGTAAACAAAGCCATAATTTCGATTTGCAATCAGGAAACTTTCACAAAGAGAACATAAGCTGGTATTTACTTGACTCCCACAAGGTCAAGATGTGACACAAGGTCGTTTAACGTGGGAGACCCGAGTGTTTCCACTCTAAGGGCCACTGGTCCAAAACTGGTCATAGCATGTCCAAGCTGGTCAGAGCTTAGTCAAAGCTGGTCATGGCTTGTCTTAACTGGTCCAGGCCGAAGCCAGTCGAAGCCGTGATCGAATCTCAGCCAAAGGCTAAGAAACGAACACCTGCGCAAAGCTTAAAGAGGACATAAGCTCGCAAGCCAATGAGAACCAGTGGCTCTAAGACTAATGAATACTTTCTGAGACTCAAATGAGCAAACAATAAAAGAATGTTTTCTTTAACTGTTATGGGATCGTACCCATAATAATAATAATGGACTATTCCATACTTAATAAATACTGCACCTCAGGAGTAGGCGAAGGATCAGTCCGCGGCTCACTACTGACTGTTCGGTTATACTCTCATCCTACGGACGGGAGGAACCCGAAGGAGGCTACGCCGAAGGGCGGAGTCTGCTTCGGGGAGGTTGACCGGCCCTGAACCCGTTTATACGGGTTCAATGGGCTATTTTTTGACCGAGCCTACGGGCTCGGAATACCCACGTTAAAAAGGCCTTGTGCCACATGACACCCTCGTGGGGGGCGGTGACTGAATATCATCAGTCCGCGGCTCACTACTGATTGTTCGGTTATACTCTCATCCTACGGACGGGAGGAACCCGAAGGAGGCTACGCCGAAGGGCGTAGTCTCCTTCGGGGAGGTAGACCGGCCCTGAACCCGTTTATACGGGATCAATGCGCATATTTTTGGCCGAGACAGCGGGCCCGGAATACCCACGTTAAAAAGGCCTTGTGCCACATGACGCCCTCGTGGGGGGTGACTGAATACCATCAGTCCGCGGTTCACTACTGACTGTTCGGTTATACTCTCATCCTACGGACGGGAGGAACCCGAAGTAGGCTACGATGAAGGGCGTAGTCTCCTTCGGGGCGGTAGACCGGCCCTGAACCCGTTTACGCGGGTTCAATGTGATATTTTTTGGCCGAGGCCACGGGCTCGGAATGCCTACGTTAAAAAAGCCTTGTGCCACATGACGCCCTCGTGGGGGGGACTAAATATCGTCAGTCAGTAGTTCACTACCGACTATTCGGTTGTACTCTCTTCCTACGGTCGGGAGGAACACGAATGAGGCTACGCCGAAGGGCGGAGTCTCCTTCGGGGAGGTAGACCGGCCCTGAACCCGTTTACGCGGGTTCAATGGGATATTTTTTGGCCGAGGCCACGGGCTCGGAATGCCCACGTTAAAAAGGCCTTGTGCCACATGACGCACTCGTCGGGTGGGGGTGACTGAATATCGCCAGTCAGTAGTTCACTACCGACTATTCGGTTGTACTCTCTTCCTACGGACGGAAGCAAACCAAAGGAGGCTACGCTGAAGGGCAGAGTCTCCTTCGGGAAGGTAGACTGGCCCTGAACCCGTTTATACGGGTTCAATTGGCTATTTTTTGGCTGATCCCACGGGCTAGGAATGCCCACGTTAAAAAGGCCTTGTCTCACATGACGCCCTCTTGGGGGCGACTAAATATCGTCAGTACGTAGTTCACTACTGACTGTTCGGTTATACTCTCTTCCTACGGACGGGAGGAACCCGATGGAGGCTTCACCGAAAGGCGGAGTCTCCTTCGGGGAGGTAGACCGGCCCTGAACCCGTTTATGCTTGTTCAGTGGGTTATTATTTGGCCGAGCCCACGGGCTCGTGAAGCCCACGTTAAAAAGGTCTTGTTCCACATGACACCCTCGTGGTGGGGTGACTGAATATCTTTAGTCCGTAGTTCACTACCGACTGTTCGGTTGTGCTCTCTTCCTACGGACGTGAGGAACCCGAAGGAGGCTACGCCGAAGGGCGTATTCCCTTTCGGGGAGATAAACCGACCCTGAACCCGTTTATTCTTATTCAATGGGCATATTTTTAGCCGAGCCCACAGGCTCGGTGATACCACGTTAAAAAGGTCTTGTGCCACATGACGCCCTCGTGGGTGGTGGGTGACTGAATATCGTCAGTCAGTCAGTATTTCAAGTCGAGTCAGTAGTTCAAGTCGAGTCAAGAATCGAGTCAGGAGTCGAGTCAGAGTCAGTCCGAAACAGAGTCGCGTGCAGACAATTACTGCAAGACCTTGGAATAGTGATACTGGTCAAGACTACATTGTTCTCTCTACTAACCCTGATTATTCATACTAACACTTCTACTTCTCTGTATATATTCCTGTTTGTAATATATCTGCATTATTCCATACCTGTGTTCGCGTTCATCTTTATTGGTTCTACCTTGGACTATCACCGTCGTACAAGGAACCTGACAATAACATTAACTAAAGGGGCTGATGATCGAAAATGTTTATTGAACTCTACTGAAAAATGTTCGTAGGTTAACGAAGGCATTATCATGGAATATGGCCAAATGAGGTTTAATCTTCCACATAGCTTCTTGCGGTTCACACAAATCTTCCATTGCTGAAGCATTGCTTTGATACCATTGGCGAAGAAGCTTTCGCCCTGTTGGTTCAAAATGATATCAACAGAAGATATGACGTCATCAATACCGCGGTACTGGTTCCTAGCCATGTGTTTTTTCATGTTGGAGAACAGATGATAGTCAGCTGGGGTCAAATCAGGAGAATAGGGAGGGATGGTGATCACAAATTTCAAAGTCACAATCACACACAGCAGCCATTGAAACCAAGAATTTATGTTCTGGGGTATTGTTTTGATAAAATTTAATCGATTTCCTGGTCGTTCGATCTTGATAGCCTTTCGTAACTGCCTTAAGTTGATATCGTACTCTTGATTGATTGTGTTGTCCTTTTGAAGATAGTCAATAATCACAATACCTTTTGTATTAAAAAAAAAACTGAGACCACCACCTTGCATACACTTTGGCCTTCTTTGGGGCATCTGAGGAAGGGTGTTTCCCCTGCATGGATTTTCTCTGGCTAAAAGTGATGAACCCAACATTCAGTCTGGCTTAAGAAAAGTTCAAAGAAACCAGTTGCATCTGCCTTAAGCAATGTCAGATTTTCCTGTGACTTGATCAGCTCCGTGCGCTTTTATTCAAGTATCAGAAAACATGGTGTCCACCGAGCAGAAACCGTTATCATGCCAAAGTTCATTGTACAGAATATTCTCCACTCTCTTACGGGATATGCTAATAGCATTTGAATTTACAGTCAGTTGCCTGTCAGTCATCACTATGCGCTGAACACGGTCAATGTTTTCCTCGTAGTAGAAGTTGCAGGATGTCCAGCCCGTGGGTCATCTTCAAGACACTCCCTTACGCTCCTAAATTCAGCTGCCAACTTTTGCACTGTTGATAAATCTGGAACATCATCCTCTAATGTTGCAACCATGTCAGAATGAATGTCCCTGGGGCTAAACCTTTTTTTATCTGCAGGTAACTGAAAACACCACGATGTCAAATTTTGTCCAATTTTAAGAGAATTCTTTATTAGTTACATTTTAATTCTTCTTTATGCAGTCAGATGTCAGAACCGTAAAAGATACAACGCAGTTATTAAAAAGAGTTGAATTTAATGCATGCATTATTTCACAGCTCTATCATTAATCCGTAATAATCAGCCTATGAACATTTCAGCCGACCCTCGTATTTCATTGCTGTAAATTCAAATTTTAAAAAACTGTTTAGAGTATTTCTATACTCCGCTAAGACTTTAAAATAAGAAAATGGTTTCACTTCATACGCAGTAACAAAATTCACTGCCTAAATTATATAAATGACCTCTGAATTATGAATCTACTTAACTAGCTCTCAAGTCAAACATGAAAAAACAGTGCAAGTTAAAGTTTTGGTTTCCATTAAAGTCAATGATCCAGCTGATGAAATACAATTCTCACAGTGATGAAATTTGATATTCAAGTATCTGAGATTCAAACGCCAGCAGCGAAAGTAATTTTTATAGATTGTTTTAGCAAATTTGGTACAACATTTTTCCATTTACACTATTTACATTATTCAGGCTAATGTCCACAACTTTATTGTCATATTCACAACAATTCGACCATTGTACGCTCCGGTCTTCTTCAGGTGATATACGTTGGAAATTTGAAGTGGACCCTTTATTTCGTCCACCGAGGGTAGATTGTTCTAGTCCCACTTGCCATGCCTTTTCTGGATATCTCGGTTCCAGTTATCTCCCTTTAGTAACTCAACTCAACTCTCCATGTTTTTGTTTTTCTCTGTTGTAGTCAGGTATTGAACTCACAACTATTTAGATCAAGTCAATGGATTACTTTAAGCAACTGGGGTATATTCCCTTGGGAACAATCGCCGGAACATCGTGATCATGACAATAAAGATGATGACAACAGCTGAATAATGTAAATAGGGTAAATAGTGACAATACATCTCAGAAATATAGACAGATCCTGATGAATTACGGAACGTACAATGGCCGAAACGTCATGAATATGGTAACAAAGAAAAGGGCAACTATTCAAACTAAATAGTGTAAATAGTTACAATGCCTTATCTCAGAAATATAGACAAATCTTGAAGAAGGCTGGAGCGTACAACGGCCGAAATGTCGTGAATATGACAATAAAGATGAGGACAACAGCGCGAACAATGTGTAAATAGTTACAATATCTTATCTCAGAAATATAGACAAACATTTTTCTAGTACTCAGTGTTGTATACTTTAGCTAAGAATAGAATTTGCTTGAGATGAGGTATTGTCTTTTGTTAATTGGATTGGGGAGATGAGAGCGCTTAAATTATACTCTTGTTCTAATCGCTGTGCTGTACCCACAAGTGCTTCTATCTGCCTGCCGAGTGCTTACAGCTGTTTGTGGTTTTCTTTAGTACTTATCAACTAGCAGGAGGCCCATTTACGTTATAATTTTTGCGCTCAATCCTGTGCAGAGAAAGATTCATTTTTAATGAGGTGGTATTATTTCTATATTCTTGGAGAAAGTAAGATTTAAAAACGAAAATGAAATAAAAGTCTTCTTATTTCGATGCAAAATGTTTGTTATACTTCCTATCAGATATGTATATATGGGTAGGAAAAATCAAATATTGTCGATTCTTATAAGCGGAGTATATATTCAAAGACATCCAACCAATGTGTGAAACCGTAGATATTACCGAACTCCGTTATATATTATTGTTGGCGAAAGATTCAATGATTCACCAGTTGTTGAATAAAGAATGAGAGAAAGTGTTACTGTGTGTTCAAATAAAAAGACGATGTTCATTTAACGAAAAATATACAAATTCTTAACTACTATATCTGTCGATATTTCTGAGATGAGGTATTATGTACACTATTTACATTATTCGGACTATTGTCCTCATCTTAGTCGCCATATTTATTACAACGTTTCGGCCATTCAGTATCTGTCTATATTTCTGAGATGAGGTATTATGTACACTATTTACATTATTCGGACTATTGTCCTCATCTTAGTCGCCATATTTATTACAACGTTTCGGCCCTTCAGTATCTGTCTATATTTCTGAAATGATGTATTATGTACACTATTTACATTATTCGGATATTGTCCTCATCTTTGTGGCCATATTTATTACAACGTTTCGGCCTTTCAGTATCTGTCTATATTTCTGAGATGAGGTATTATGTCCACTATTTACATTATTCGGCCTATTGTCCTCATCTTTGTGGCCATATTTAGTACAACGTTTCAGCATTTCAGTATCTGTCTATATTTCTGAGATGATGTATTATGTACACTATTTACATTATTCGGACTATTGTCCTCATCTTTGTCGCCATATTTATTACAACGTTTCGGCCCTTCAGTATCTGTCTATATTTCTGAGATGAGGTATTATGTACACTATTTACATTATTTGGACTATTGTCCTCATCTTAGTCGCCATATTTATTACAACGTTTCGGCCCTTCAGTATCTGTCTATATTTCTGAGATGATGTATTATGTACACTATTTACATTATTCGGCCTATTGTCCTCATCTTTGTGGCCATATTTAGTACAACGTTTCAGCATTTCAGTATCTGTCTATATTTCTGAGATGATGTATTATGTACACTATTTACATTATTCGGACTATTGTCCTCATCTTTGTCGCCATATTTATTACAACGTTTCGGCCCTTCAGTATCTGTCTATATTTCTGAGATGAGGTATTATGTACACTATTTACATTGTTCGGCCTATTGTCCTCATCTTTGTGGCCATATTTAGTACAACGTTTCAGCATTTCAGTATCTGTCTATATTTCTGAGATGAGGTATTATGTACACTATTTACATTATTCGGACTATTGTCCTCATCTTAGTCGCCATATTTATTACAACGTTTCGGCCCTTCAGTATCTGTCTATATTTCTGAGATGATGTATTATGTACACTATTTACATTATTCGGCCTATTGTCCTCATCTTTGTGGCCATATTTAGTACAACGTTTCAGCATTTCAGTATCTGTCTATATTTCTGAGATGAGGTATTATGTACACTATTTACATTATTCGGACTATTGTCCTCATCTTAGTCGCCATATTTATTACAACGTTTCGGCCTTTCAGTATCTGTCTATATTTCTGAGATGAGGTATTATGTACACTATTTACATTATTCGGACTATTGTCCTCATCTTAGTCGCCATATTTATTACAACGTTTCGGCCCTTCAGTATCTGTCTATATTTCTGAGATGATGTATTATGTACACTATTTACATTATTCGGCCTATTGTCCTCATCTTTGTGGCCATATTTAGTACAACGTTTCAGCATTTCAGTATCTGTCTATATTTCTGAGATGATGTATTATGTACACTATTTACATTATTCGGACTATTGTCCTCATCTTTGTCGCCATATTTATTACAACGTTTCGGCCCTTCAGTATCTGTCTATATTTCTGAGATGATGTATTATGTACACTATTTACATTATTCGGCCTATTGTCCTCATCTTTGTGGCCATATTTAGTACAACGTTTCAGCATTTCAGTATCTGTCTATATTTCTGAGATGATGTATTATGTACACTATTTACATTATTCGGACTATTGTCCTCATCTTTGTCGCCATATTTATTACAACGTTTCGGCCCTTCAGTATCTGTCTATATTTCTGAGATGAGGTATTATGTACACTATTTACATTATTCGGACTATTGTCCTCATCTTTGTCGCCATATTTATTACAACGTTTCGGCCCGTCAGTATCTGTCTATATTTCTGAGATGAGGTATTATGTACACTATCTACATTGTTCCGTTATATTTCACTCACCATTAGCTTATTTTGTCTACTATAAAACATTGAAAATAAATGTTAAACCTGATTTCAGTTCTTTTTATTTTAATCTAAATATAACCCCTCATATCCGGACTTTGTACCCAATTCCTTATATCCGGAAGGCCTTCTTAGTCCGGTTGTCAGGGGCTCTACTTAATTTAATCTTTCCCGTGTATATCATCGATAAAAATAGAATGAGCAAAATTAATACTCGTCTTAACGAATAAAATCGATTTGACAACTCTACTGTGATTTCCAATCGATGTAATAAAAAATCAGTCATAGAAGAGGAAAATTCTATTCGTTATGCTAGAAGATAATTCAGTATTTCTCTATATTTCTGAAATGAGGTATTATGTACACTATTTACATTGTCCTCATCTTTGTTGCTATATTTATCATTTTATAAGCTCCAGCCTTCTTCAGGTGGTTAAAGAAGGCTGAAGCGTATAACGGCCGAAACGTTGTGATAAATATGGCAGCAAAGATGAGGACGATAGTCCGAATAATGTAAATAGTGTAACTACTATCACGAAATAAAAGTTTGTATTACGAAAGTCCTTCTCTCTGATTGAAAAGGAAATGGATATAAATAGTCTTTCAGTGAGGAAGAGTGAAAGTGGAGTTTGGAGACAAGATCAAAGCTGTTGTTTTGGTGAGAAAGACAGGACGATGTTGTTGACTCGTGTCTCTTTACCGCTATCAGTCTATTTGCTGAGTTGAATGGATATCTGGTTTATATCGCTTCGTGTAGGCTCCAGAAGTATATGTTTATTTATTGGTGGAGCTGATTTTATTGGTTATTCTTTATTTTTATCACTTTGAAAGTTTCGTATATGTTTCAAACCGGAAGGGTGCGCAGAGCGTTTGTGTGGTGTGCTTATTTTTGTCATTTGATCTTTTCATTTGAAACAGTTAACTTCCGCTTACACTACACTATGCTTTTCCATAGACATGATGGCTACGAAGCGATTTCGAGTAATGACGTCGCTTGATTTCTTCTCACATATGGGCAGCGCGGATGTGGTTTTTAAATCCGTCTCGGGTTTTACATTTTCTTGTGTAGATGCGGCAACGTTGGGTGCCTCTTGAAGTAGTTGTTACATTTATATTTTGGTGATCTTTCAATGCGAGGCGTCTTTGAAGATTTTTGACGCCTCGCCTATTTAGACAGACGGCACCATACACGTTTACACAATAACAAATTCTGTGAGAACATTATCAGAAAAATTCACTATTAATTCTGGAGTTCTTATTGTCATTGGTCTGTAAGTTTTCGTAAGTCTTCAAGACAGGGGAGGAGTGCGAAAAAGGTGATAGTGGAACCAATCTACACCTATTGAGAAAAATAAATAGCAAATAATATTTCAGAGTTTAGGCGAAGACTTTAGAAGTACAGAGAAGAAGTAGACTTTAGAAGGAGTGCGAAAAAGACGATAGGCGAACCTTTCTGTACCTAAAACTTGAGAGAAAGAAAGATGACCATATATTTGAATACTAGATAGATAGATAGATGGGGCAGATTAGGATAGATAGATATATAGATAGGGGCAGATTAGGATAGATAGATAGATAGATAGATAGATAGATAGGGACAAAATGAGATAGATGGTTGCGACTCAATATGTAGCAATGCTATTGCTTGATTCATCCTTCCGTAAGTTTTCAAGATGTTAAATAAAAATGATATGAAGCTTTGTATGAAGATTTTTTTTAGTGACGAAAGTCCCAGCACAGAGCCAATCCCATTCTCTGAACTTTGTCTAAAAAGAAGAAATGATCTATATCATTGGATTAAAAAGAAAATCGGAGGTTATTATGTCAGAGTTTTCCAGCTTCTAGGGAGATGTCTTAGCGATGACCAGGGGGTTTTTCACTCCCAGTAGGCTTATAGTGCGCTTAGATATCAACCGAGGCATTTCTAATTCCATCCGCATATAAAGTGTGTCCCAAAATAAAAGAACTGGTTTACATCATTGGATTAAAAAGAAAGTAGCAGGTTACTATGTTAGAGTTTTCCATCTTCCAGAGAGATGTCTTAAACATCGAGTTAATGTAATATTAATTTGATACGCAGTATTTATTGAAGATTTCTCCATTTAGTAGTTACTGGCTGGAGATTTACCAACGCAGTTTGAAAGAGTTGGTATTCGGTCTTATACTACATAAAAACTTAATTATTTTATTTTATATTCTTTCCTCGTCCAGGCGCACAGGTACGTGTGTGTTCCGGGTAACTGTGAGCGTCAGCTTGACTCACTAAATAATACGTAATCTGAAAGAAAGTTGTTTTTTTTTAAATAATTTACCTGGAAGTCAAACCCTGGATTTTTTTAAATAGACTCGCCATACTCCTGCCCCTTCTCTTGAACAGGGCTAGAGTCTCATCCCTTCTTTCATGTTTAGGAAGAGGGTCCCGCTTCCTTTGCTTTTCTCAGGCCTTAATAGTATTCCTGTCATGAATTTTTGTGATATGCGTGGATGGTAGCAACGTCTCTTCATATTGAGGGTACCTGGTTGGCAGTTTTCTGGTTGCCAAGAGGGCAGAGCTGCATAATACGACACGAGTCAGAGAACCGACTGGTAGTTTGGAACCTGAACTCTTGTGTAGCGTCGTTGGAGGAAAATGATTAAAAGTAAATAACTGTCAATGTTAGAAAGAGCGATAACATTAAACTGGAGAAATCTAATGGAAGTGAATAGCGAATATTTCCTGTATGGAAACGGATAATTTCATTATTATTAGGTTGGTGCAAAAATAATGTCGGTTTTTGACGTATTTTTAACGTCAAAAAACGACATTATTTTTGCACCAACCTAATATCATTACCATATGTAATGTTAAAAATCTGGTGATAAACTTAATATTTTTATCATTAGAAAATGAGTTAAAAGATTTTAAGATACATCACATATACATCGTTCGTAATCTGATATCCCTGGACTGAGTCTTTTTTTTTTCTATTCTAAAATGCTGGAATATAACAATGCATTGAACATTTTTAATATAATAAGGTGATGGTGACTGTCTACATTTCTGAGATGAGGTATTATGTACACTATTTACATTATTCGGACTATTGTCTTCATCTTTGTCGCCATATTTATTACAACGTTTCGGCCGTTGTGCGCTCCGGCCTTCTTCAGGTGGTTGAACTGAACCCTGGGGTAGACTGTTCTAGTTCCACGTGCCATGTTTAATGGATGTAAGTTATCAGTTATCTCCTGTTAATTCCCCTCTGAAAGTTCTCCACTGCTTTAATCGGGTATTGAACTCACACTCCTTGGGTCCATGTCACTGGATCTAACTAACGCTTTTATCCACTGTGCTATGTTTCCTTGAGGACACATTACACGGTGGATAAAAGCGTTAGTTAGATCCACTGGATAAAGGCGTTAGTTAGTTCGACATTCCAACCACCTGAAGAAGGCCGGTGCGTACGACGGCTGAAACGTTGTAATAAATATGGCGACAAAGATGAAGACAATAGTCCAAATAATGTAAATAGTGGTGATGGTGACCCTATAATTTGACACATATGTATATCCTCAAAGAGGGTTAAAGAGATTATTAAATTTGGTTATATGTGATGTAAAGTTTTATTTTGCAGTGTGGGGTCAGGAAAAAAATAAAAGAAATATTGTTGATCAAAATTGAATGAGGAATAAAGAAACTTACGGAAAAAATGGTTTAAAATATGAAGTAATTAAAATAAACGAGATCGTTTGGGAACTGAGTGAGAGTGGCGACGAGATTTGAATTATTGGATGACTCATTAAAACTGTATTAAGTCTCAGTCCTTTCACCGTTCGCTTTGTTCTAAATAGGTTGACATAACGAATAACTTCAACTTCATCACGAGAAGTTATCCCGAGGGAAGAGCAAAGTTGTATTTATTTAAATAGTATTTACAAAATTAAATAAATAAAACGAAAACTTCCTTCCATAAAATCTCGCAAATTCTCTCCTGTCAACAAATAGGCTTGTGATTTTCGAACAAAGAACGTATTCAAATGTAGCGAAATTTATGAGCAAATTCGTCTAATATATCATTTTTGGCATCCATATGGTATCTATGAAAAGATATACGAAAGGGAATAGAACAAGTTTCGGCAGTTTTGGGGTTCGGCGCTCGTTGGGGTCAGTACGAAAAAGAAGCCGTGTCAGGTTTTAACCATTGTCCGTAGTCACGTGATCACTTTCTGGATAAAGACTGCTGCTTTGTATAGCAGGGAGTCTTGTGATGTACACACACACACACACCACTTACCTACTGGAAAATATTAAAGCGTCAGTTTCCTCGGCCCACTCTCGTATTCGAGGATAATAAATAATTGTAGGTACTACCAAAGACTTTCGAAAAAATTCAAATTCAATATTTTTTTCGATTCTGACAAATGTCGTAGTTTGAGAATGGTCCCAAGTTTCTAGGTATCACCATGCACCCCCCACCCGCGAAAAACAGAAAAAGCCATTGCTAAATAATTTAAATGACTTCTTTCAAATTAAATTTTGGTTTTATTTGAAAGATAATAGCCCAAAATTAATCCGACAAACAATTAAAAAAAAATAATCTATGTATGTAAATAAAGTTTTTAGACATTTTAAAAACAATCACAGGTTCACTCACCACTCATCAACTCATAAAAGCTCCATTATAAACGAAAAATGAAAACTTCAAATTTAAAAAAAAAACACTCTTGCAAATCAAATTAAAATGTGCCCACATGATATAGAAAAGTGAGGGAGAGAATCTGACCTTCCAAAAATATATAAGCAAAATTTTAGAATAAAATAAAATATACAGTGTACAGTTCATTTATTAATGAATACGTATTGAACATTTCGTTTAAATCGGGTAATTCCCTTAGTTTTGGAAAAGGTTTTAAAAACAGAGACGAGCTTTTATTTTTGCTTTCAATTAGATAAAAAAAATACGTAACAATTTTGGTGATACGTAAATGATTTCTTGAAATTCTTGATTCCTTAAGATTTCATTCGACTTCCTAACATTTTCATTGTAAAATGAATGACCTTAGTTTTGAAAAATTGCCACATTGCTTTATTCCAGATCTTCTTTATGCTGTGCCCTTTTCGGGTGTGGGCGACCATGATTCTCCACAGCATCTTTTGTAATACTTAGTAAGGTTTTTCGTATCTTACTCCATCTAAATGGAAGCAAAAACATATCCTTAGTATCAGAAAGAGAGAGTTGAAATTTCTAAGGCATTTAATGAGGAAACAGGGCTTGGAAAATTTAACAATTACAGGACATGTTTTAGTCAAGAGACACAGAGGACAGCGGCGAAAAAAACTACCTTGTGTGAATGGTTGACACAACGGGAATTAGGAGAGCTACAAAGAATAGGAAATTGTGGAGAGCCATGATCGCCTACGTCCTGAAATACAAAGCACTTGAGAGCAGCTGCTAAGTTTTCTATCTTAGACTAATCGATACAAACCTAACAGAGAAACAATTGTGATATAAACTCGTTCAGTGTCTACATATTCTGTCGCCATAGAAGAAAGTTTCTGAAGAATGCCGAGAGAGGTACGTCGGCAATATCTGATATGAAGCTATTCCAGTCAACATTGGTGTATTGGTAGACTGTCCTGTGAAATCCATCATTGGAGCATGTCTTCGGTTTGCCATCAACTGTAACATTCGTCCCCAACAGCTCGCTTTCGACCATGGCAGGTTTATAACATGGATTATAACGTGGATATAAGGTGGATTACCCCCACTTACTTCACTAAAAACCGTCGCTAGGGGACGCTCCGTAAGCCTATGAATAGGGAGTGACATTCTCTGTCACTGTCTTTTTTATATTTTCCTCTTACACAGTAAGATGCAGCACGCACGTGGTGGGAATGCCTCCCTATCACCAGGACACACATGCATAAACGTACTTTTTACTTCACTTTCATTTACTTTTGTCTAGGACTTACCTCTACACAAACACCTTCGCCAGTTTTAATTTTTCTTAATAGATAATCATTGATATTTCACCGACAACATATTGGTCACTAAGAGGTGATATTTTTCTCTTGCATACAAAAACACACATAACTATATAAGCAAACTCAACTATGAACCTTTTAGACACATTTCAAACCGAGAACCAGCAAAAAAAAAAGTTCTACCTACAATTCCACGTACAAAGACACGAAAAACTTTCAACAAAAATAACTTACAGTTACAAAATTTGTTATTAGATCCAGTGTAAAGACTAAAATCGCAAATCTAAAAACTAAGACAAATCTGCGACATAACTATTTGGACAATATGTTTTCCAAGTCAACAAATATTTTCTTTGCAACACGTGCGAACTAAAAAAAAACTTCCTAATCGCCATTAAAATTACTACTATGGTCAGCAGGCAAGCAGCACTCATCTCATCTCTACTGCCTTTTTGCTTGATCTTTTCATTCTCTTAGACCATTATGTCTGACTTCTCTTTCCACCAGCAGACATCACAATTTGTTTTTTACCAAAACGAAGAATATGATTTTCATCTTATAAGTTTGAACCAAGCAAAACCCAATTTATTTTCTTCAAGGATACCGCCAGAATTCACAAGTAAACCTACGCGGACCACACGAGAACATACCAGTCAAACATCACGAAAGTCAACCCTATTCTCAACTTTAAAAACCACTGTTTTCGCCTCGGCTCAACAGATAAAGATGTGAAATAATCCCAAGACGACCCACTGACCTTTTTCACTCTTCAAAGATGTTAAATCGGACCAGACTAAGAAATCTGCAAGTACGATTTAATAATACACGGAGATAGCTGCATCTCCGGTAAAAATCGACAATAACACTAAGTATCTTAAAGTTCTCGTAAACATGCATTCAACTCACGGTAGCAATTTTACAAACTTGAGCTCAACAAATTCACAAATCAAATCTATTAAAATTTTGCACACCAACAAAACCATACTTGCACAGAAAGATAAACAAGGCCTTCTAAACAAAATCAAATCAGCGTGGAGTATTTGAAAACAACAAAATTTTAATACCAACCGCTGAAATCTCATTCTACACTGTCGACATATCTTCCAGGGCGTGCTCCATTCTAACCCACTAGAAAATTATACTGCACTCTGATGTCATAGTACATCACACAAGTACATTTTCGTCGACATTTTGAAAGCCACATCGCAACCACGTTGTTTGACTGTTTTTGTTTTTCAACCTACGAGGAACAAAACAAACATACACAAACTTTATGGAGATATGGGCAGCATAAAATTCTCCCCAACTGGAGGGGAGTATTGTGGAGTTAACTCCACTTACTTTCCTAAAAAAAAAAACGTCGCTATGGGACGCTCCTTAAGCCTATGAATAGGGAGTGACATTCTCTGTCACTGTCTATTTTCTATTTTCCTCTTACATGGTAAGATGTAGCTCGCACGTGGTGGGAATGTGTCCCCCACCGGGAAACACATGAATGCCTGTATTTTTCACATCACTTTTATTTACTTATCTCTAGGACTTACTTCACTCGTTTAAATGTTTTGTCTTTCTTTTTCATAGTCTTGTGCGACGACGAATTTGATGCTGAAACAACTGCAGTCAATGTTAGAAATTTTTGACTAACATTTAACGTTTAATCTTTTAACATCTTCATTCTTAATTTGATGATGCATTTTCAAGCATTATTTAAAAAAATTTTGATTCTAGTTTACTTTTATATTTTATTAGATGAAGCTTTATCAGCCATTATTATTAATTTTTGTCTAGTGTTTACTTACATATTCATTACTTTTTATATGAGTCATTTTCAACAATGTTAATTCATTTTGAACAATGCTTACTTGCTGTTAATGCCTTCGTGTATGATGAAGGTTGATAGGAATAAAAGTAGGAATTTGATGCAAAAGTTGATGATAATTTTATTGATTCCAGTATCAAGAACAAATGGTTATATAGCAACAAAGTTTACATTTTATCTTAGTTTAAACCAGATCATTCGGCTGCTAGAAATATTATTATCGCTCGTACTTATCGATTGATTAATTGCGAGCGTGATGAAAGAGGACTTTCTTTGGCATCTCTGCGCCTCATCAAACAATATCGATTAAAACTTTTGGACTGCGATCCATTGTCCGTTTTCTCTCATCTTTCCCGATAGGATCCAGGATTTCTCATTAAGAAATACATTCAAACATTCATACATTAAACTAGAGGGCAATTTGTTAATATGAATTGCTTCGAAGTGCACTTTAGTGAGGAGTAGTGGTTAACGAGCTAGTTTCGCCAAATATTACGACTATAGTGATGTCGATTCACATTGTGCCTAAACCTTGTGGATTTCAGCAAACGTGAGTAATTAATTCGCTTAAAGCATTTCGTTAGTCTAAGTGTCTCCAAAGTAATCGATATCAAAACGTGGGGATCGATGGAAATATCCACGGTGTTGATAAAATGGATTGGGAGTAAAAAAAAAGTATTGATAAATACATGAGGGTGAAAAAGACGTCAACGTATAAATCTTTATGACTTACGACTAAGTGGCATAATTTTAACAGCAAAGATCAATGCCTTTTGCTTCTGCTCCTCAAATACATCCTCCCCATTAATAATGTCAATCAATTCAATAAAAAGGTAGATTTTATTTCTTTCTAATGGTTTAGAAGTAATAACAAATATATAAAAAATAAATAAATTGACAATTTTATTGAATTGGTTTACGTTTTTCTCATTAATTTTAGAAAATTAAAAATTATTATTTTTAGAAAAATTAAAAAATTCCTTTCAACTTTTAATTTGTTTTGTAATCACGTGCCGCTTCATAACCAATGACAGATAGCAAAGAAAAGGGCGTGTCTTTTGCTTTCCCCTTAAATAAAAGACAGCTATTAACAAGAAACTTAAATGGTCAAAGATCTTCGCAGGATATAGATTCTGCTTGTTAGAACGATTTGGGGGGGATTTTTTTCAGAGATTGTGCACAAGGAATTTTGCTCTTGAGTTCTTTTATTATTATTATAATTTTATTTCCTTTGATTTCTGGTCAGATTCTGAACTCATGTCTTTGCGGGCTTCAACATGAGACCTAAAGTCAGAAATGGCATCATGACATTTTTTCACTGAGCAATTTGGAAAAAAAAATCACAAATATTTTACATAGATAAAACCCTCCGTAAGGTTTGGTCTGTACTCGTCAGAACAACCTTTTGTATTTCTTTAAGGCATGGGCTGCCAGGAATCCCTTCAATGAGTTTATTGGAATCTTTTTTTTTTCCAATCAATCTGACGGCTCCAAATCCAACAGGAATTGTTAATGTTCTCATGTGCAACATTTTTGAGATTTCGATTTCATGGTCCTTGTATTTTGATAGTTTTTTGAAGATCATCAAAGATACATTACAGTCTGTAGAGACTGCCATACCAATAAAGAGGCACTTTTTGTCTTTGCAGTCTCTAATCAAGATGATTGTTCTGTCTGTGCATATTGTTAAGTCCCATAAAATTGTTATAGGTTCTATCTCCGTAACTCGGTCTGGGTGGTGTATCTGGTCGGTTGCATTTGCTTTTACTTTATTTTTTTAAGTATTTTGCAGCTTCAGTCAGTGTATTGTACTTTACTTGTATTTCTAAACCTACTTCAAACTATTTTGAAATTGTTGGCTTCCATTTTTACTTAATAAAGTCACTTCTTAATTTCATATTCTTTGACATAGTTTCTTGGTATCTTTGAAGGCCAGTTTTTGTAGTTTTGCAAGACAGTTCTAGTTGAACTAATCCTCTGCCTCCTTTGGATCTGGGCACATTGGGATGATACACGCGGTGGCAGGTGAGAAGTTTTCTCGTTCTGGGGTTCATTCGCTTAATGTCAACTATGGTCCATTTAAGGAACTGTATTGTGCACCACACGGACAGCCAAGGTGTTTATGGCTGATACTATGTTGTTGTTTTAAATTCAGATCGGTATTCAGTACCAGACGCACACGCCTTTCTTACAATTTCTTTCATTCGGCTCTGCATCTTTTTTTATAAGCATTTCATCTCAAGCAAGGCTGGAAGCCACTAGCACGCAAGGGATTACATAAGATTTGGAGCGAGAGCAGATAGGAGTGCTAGAGGAAAGGATAAGGAGAGGGATAGTGGGTAGATCAAGGCAACTGGAGATGTCGATTGACATTACATTTAAATAGTTGGAGATTATAGCTATCAGGGAAGCTGGAAAAGGGAAGGGAATTCCACAGGCGAGAGGTGCGAGATATGAAGCTATTGGAGTAGAAGAGATGGCTACATTTAACAGTTTCAACAGTGAAAGGGTGAGAGCGGGATGCCAGCCTCGTAGGACGCTTGAATTCATGAAACCTGGGAACCAGCGAAAGCAGCTCATCGGAGCAATTACCATGAAAGTATTTGTAAAAAAGACAGAGAGAGGCGACGGCACGTCTGTGAGAGAGCGACTGTAGACGAGATGCCAGATCAGGGTCAATTACATTGCATATCCGTCTCTGGATTTTATCAAGAACCTTGAGACAAACAGAAGGTGCACCAGACCATATATGGCAGCAATACTCCATGCAAGGGCGAATGGTTGATTTGTAGATTTGAAGGATGATTCCGGGGAGAAAAATTTCCTTCACTAATTCCAATATCCCAATAGCTTCTTCTAGTTCCCCAATCTTTGTGACAAAATCCAAATCTATTGAGTGTCTTTATGTAATTTTCCCACTATTATTATTATTATTATTATTATTATTATTATTATTTCTTTTATTTCTGTTGTATACACATATCTTTCCGAACCAGAGACCTAACGTCTCCATGACATTTTTTAATGATCATTTTCGCAGTATACCTAATACCATGAGAGAAGTGTCTTCATATGGGTGGCTGAATGGGGCACTAGTGATATAGCCGGGAATCCAAGGAGGGGGCAGTTAGAAAATGAGAATTTATTTATGACCGCATTTTATTAAGCATAAAGATAGAGCAAACTATTAACATACAGAGCAACGGGGAGGTTACTCTCTTAGTGTTGGATCTTCAGCGTCCAGTGTAATCAGAACTTAAGATCTTTTTCCCGAATTAAGAAATGAAAACGCATAACAAGAAACGGGAAAGATTTTGCAGCGTCATTCATTTTAATCCGGAAACATAAAATTTCTGGTATTCAAAAACTGATATAAAAAAAATGAAAGCAAATATGCTACCGTTTTGTTTCGGGGCAAAGATTAATATAAAGATTCATAACAAAAATATGTTCAGTAGAATATTAATTCTCAAATTGAAGAGTGGAAAGTATGTAAAGCTCTTGAACAAAATTAAATCTCTCAGTTTTCTTTTAGTCCTGGGTATGACGATAAACTACATTCGGCAGCAAGGCCTCTGATCGGGGGATTAAAAGTTTTGAGGAGCGTGAAACCACCTCTTAAATGCTGCTTTTCCAAGGTCCCCACCTGACTTGGGTGGTGGCACCCGTTAGGGTCCCAGCTATGGGCAAATAGTTAATCCCCAAACAAAAATAAAACACTATGAAAGTATAAAAATACATATTAATAGTAAAATGACTAACAATACATTGGTAAAGCAAAATGACCAATAATAAGTTGTATCGTAGAATTACCAACAATACATTATATCTATATTTGAAGCTTACAATTACGTTCGAAATATATTTAGCTGAAGCCATAAAACTAAGTTCCAAATATTTAGATTTCGGTATTAAAGAACCCATAGAGGTGTTGATATGCTGGTAAAGAAAATCAACGAACCAATTAGTTTTCTCCAATTAGTACAACTTTTGTTATTTAATATTTAATGGTATTGAATTTAGTGTTTGTTTTATATTCTTTTGTGTTATGGCCTCGGAATCTTTTAACTCAAACTGAAATATTCCCAAATCATATCCAGCGGTAGCGTCACAGATGAACAAAGTGAAAATAACCATTTTTAGAAATGTAACCAATTAGCCTCCACTCTTTGATATCATCCGCAGCATATCCGTGAAACAAGTCGGTTGCTGTAAAAGTTAAGCAACGTCGGGCCTGGTAAGTACCTAGATTGGAGACCGTTTGAGAATATCAGATGCTGTAAGTTTGGTGGTTTAATGCTTAATTGCTTGGAATAGCCAAGTTCTAAATCTAGTTAGGTTTGTTATATTCACTTACACACAAATACCCTTGGGAAAATGTATGCATTCATTTCTTCTATGGGTTAATTAGTAGGCCTTATATCAGTAAATCACTATTATCTCCCCAAAATTCTTCCAATCTAAAAATATTTTCTACCTTTAAATAACCTGCAAAAGAATGATTAACTGTAAAAAACAAATCAACCAATCAGTTCTGGATGAAAAAATAAAAAAAGCATACCAAGAAACGGTGAAGATTGTGCAGCGTCAATCATTTTAACCGGGAAACTTAATATTCCTGGGATTCAAAAACTGATATCAGAAATTTGCCTGGGCAAAGATTGATATAAAGTTTGCTAAAGGCATGGTGGAGTAATGGATAGCGACTCGAATTGAAGAATCAGAGAGCCGAGTTCGAATTCTAGTCGAATCCATTATATTTACTTATATGCTAATGGGAAAGGTATGAATCCTCTTCTCCACCACCCCAGCTATGGCTAAATAGCAGGACAGACCAGGTTCTATGGCCTTGGATGGCAACTGGTCTAGCGCTGAAAAAAATGGCAAACTACTGCGGGAAAAAATCTGCCATGTCATCCATGTATCGAAAGATACATGATCACCTAAGCGTTTATCACACATGACACATGACTAATAAAAATAAGATTAGCAGGATGTTAATTCTCAAGTTGAAAAGTGCCAAGTAGGTGAACCTCGTGAACAAAAATAAATGTCAGTTTTCTTTAATTAGAACTAATTTTGCTATGTTTAGTTGTATTAAATTTCGTGTTTCTTATATTGTTTCGTGATATTGACTTAAAAACTTTCAGCTTAAACTAAGACACTCGAAAATAAGGTTTTGCTGTAGCATCACAGAATCCAAAGATAGACAAAGTGAAAATAGGCATTTCTAGAAATGTACCACTTCTAGAAAGAAGCAACGAATCAATTAAAAGATTAAAGGCAACATTGTACCTTGAGGAGATAGTGTGTCTGCTAAGAGAAGTAAAGGACCCCCCCAAAAAAGAGAGGGCAAAGATAATATAATTCTGTGGTACTAATTAATTAAGAGGCATGAACTAAATAAACTTGCGCAAGTCCGTAATAAATGCGGGAAAATAAACAGCAATAAATGGCGGGAAATAAATCATAGCGACTAATGGTGATCATGATGGGCAATATGAAACTTTCGCTGTAATAATCTTGAAGAGGATCGATGGACGCTGCTACACAGTAGAAAAAGTCGTTGAAATAATTTGGTAAGGCGTTGTTACCCCCCCCAAAAAAAAAACTCCCAAATATAAGAAAACTGGAAGTAGGAGGTAGAAGATGACGATTGACATTGCATTAAAAATTTTAAAGATCGTAGTTGACAGGAAAACAAAAAGTCGGAAGAAAGCTCCACGAGTGAAGAAACTATTTGCATAGAACTTACGGTTGCCTCTAGCAATTTCAACAGTAAAATAATGAGACCTAACTGCCAATCTAGTGTTGTGATTAAATTCATGAAATCGAGGTACCAAAGAGGAAATCGGACTAAGGTATTAAAAGAATATTGTATTCCATAATAATTGTTCCACTTGCGTAGACGATTTATATATTATGTCTATTAGCAGTTATGGGACATGTGTTAAAATAATGTTACTTTTGACTCATCGGAGTTCTTATATCTGCATACACATTTCAGTCAAGAAATAACGTTTTCCACTCACATGAAGTACGAAGATTATATTGAATTAATTGCTAGGTCTTCTGTTAGGAAACTTGGTTCTTTGTGTTGTGTTAGGCATTTTCTTTCTCGCCAGACTCTATCTTACACTTTTATAAGTCAACCATTCGTCCTTGCTTTGAATATTACTGCCACATCTTCTCTGGGGCTTCTACTATATATTTAGAAATTCTTCATAAAATTCAAAGGAGAATCTGTAATATTAATGGTCCTGACCTGTCATCTCGGCTTCAGTCACTTTCCTAGCGACGTAATGGAGCTTCTTGTACAATTTTTTTAATAAATACTTTCAATTGCAATGTCAATCGTTATCTTTTGTCTTCTTAATTCCTCTTCTTTTATTGTTCTCCCTCCTTTTAATGTTTTTTTCTCTCATATCCTTAATAGTGTTTTTTTTATTGTCTAACACTCAATAACCTCTTGCGTTTTAGTGGCTTATTGTCTTATTGTTTTCCTTCGGTAGAAATGATTTTAAAAAATATTCAAGGATTATTAAGCATTTCAAGATTCTAGCTATTCTCTTAGTCAAGACAGGTACAAATGACTTTCTGAATGTCAATAACTTCTTGAACGCCCCATGCCATAAGTCCGTTAACTTAGCAATAATACAGCCACTTCGAAATGACAACTTGAAAATACCAATATCATTGGGCTGAAGAAAAATTCAGCCGGAAATTGGCATGTATGCTTCACTGAGCATGCGCGTAGGCACGTATGCACAAGATTTTTGCGGGGCTCCAAGTCGGATGACTATGCGGAAAGATACATAAGCCAACTGGAGAACGGACATAAATAACTTCGGTGTGAAGTGATAGAAAACGGCGTCGTTATTTTAAAGGGTCATTGCTAGTTGTAGCCGAGAATATAGAAAAATAATAGCACAGCTGTCAGATATATACAAGGTCTATATATATATAGTTATTTAATAAAGACATTTTTTATATTTAACGTTCTTTTTATAGATACAAGTAAATGCTGTGTTTATAATAAACAGTATTAAATAACATTTACCGGCCTGAATGTCCGAGAAATTTTCATAGAAAATATTCGTCCTTTGACAGGATTCGAACCTGCATACTATACGGAACCGCCATTTAACCCGGCGTGCCTAACCGCTCGGCCACAAAGGATCGTTCGAACGGTTAGGCACGCCGGGCTAAATGGCGGTTCCGTAGAGGATTCAGGTTCGAATCCTGTCAAAGGACGAATATTTTCTATGAAAATTTCTCGGACATTCAGGCCGGTAAATGTTATTTAATACTGTTTATTATAAACAGAGCATTTACTTAAATACTTGTATCTATAAAAAGAACGTTAAACATAAAAAAATGTCTTTAATAAATAAATTGTCGGACTTTGTCCATTTCTTATTATATATAGTTATATACAAGATATATACTAAGTCTGGCATGTTTGCATGTCTTGAGAACCAGTTACGCGTACGTAGAAAACCTTTGAGAAAAAAAAAGATTTTCTTTGTAGTTATAATAAAATCTGATCAGATATCCCCGAAAAGAAGATAGTAGATCAGATAATATTTAATGCCCGTAAGAGCAAAAGCAATTTAAATGTATTAAGAGGAAATGTCACAACGTTTTAATTCGAATGATATTTTTGAGCAGGTGTTCTTAGACATTGGGTATTGCTGAAAATCTTTTGTTTATTTGTTTAGCGGCATACGGGTAATTTATGCAAAAATTTAATTTTCCTGGGAGCATTAGTAATTTCATTTTCAAAAATATATTACTGGTAAATTTTTTTACTATAAAAATGTATTTTTATAGTTTCATAGTGTTTTGGTTTGTTTGGTTTGTTTGGTTTGTTGTGCTTTACGGCATATCAACACCTCAATGGGTTATTTAATGCCGACTTTTTTTCCGGTAATATTTTTTGTAAAAAATCTATTTCTGGTAATATTTTTTCCTCATAAATATATCGCTGGTAATATTATTTTAAAACATGTATTGCTGGTAATATGTTTTTTTCTTTCTCTTTTATTTTTTTTCCAAAACCTATTGCTGGTAATATTTGTTTCAAAAATACATTGCTGGTAATAGTTTTTTTTTTTTTAAATTATTTCTGTTAATAATTTTTTACAAAGTATTTCTGGTATTAAAACCTATTTTTACACTTTTATAATGCTTTTTATCTCAGTTTCGGGGTTAACTATTTGCCCATAGCTGGGACCCTAAAAGGTGCTACCACCTCGGGTCAGGGTCGACCTGGGAACACCAACAATTAAGAGATGGTTCCACGCTCCTCAAAGCCTCCTGATCAGAGGCCTTGCTGTTGGACGTAGTTTATCGTCTTACCCAGGCATAGTGTTTTGAGCACATTTTGTTGGTTAACTATTTGCTCATAACTGGGATCCTAACAATTGCCACCACCTCTTGTCAGGGTGGACCTGGGAAACAACAGTAGTTCAACGCTCCTCAATACTTTTTCCCGATCAGAGGCTCTGTCTCTCTCTCTCACACACACACAAATATATATATATATATATATATATATATATTACTTCAAACGTTATTAAAATGGATGGAACAAGGTTTATGAGATAACAAAAAGACTAAATTTATAAAAAAAGAGCTACAAATGACAGGAAATTTTGGAGATTCATGATCGCCTACGTCCTTAAGGGACACGATACATAGAAGAAGAAGAAGCCGCCGCCACACTGTTTATATATAGGTAAAATTAATCACCCATAATGAGTACATATCCGCCATAAAAAAGCAATGAAAATTCTAAACGAGATAATTATAAATAAATAAATTTTTAAAATACATATCTTTTTTTTATTTAATCATAACCAAGAGAAAGTTTAATGCTTAAACCGAAAATTTGATTTCCAACAGATTTGGGAACTTTTAGAAAGTAAACAAAATTAAGGCTATACAAAAAACAAAACAAAAAAAGATCACTGATTTCTTTCAATAATTTCAAATATGATTCGTTTTTTTTTTCTTCTCTCCTTGCATCCGTTGTACATGTTTATTTACTACTTTGATAATTGAGGCGGATCACCAAGCGAGATGAAAAAATAAAAAATGCCAATGATGACCAGAAAGAAAGCCGGAAAAAACAGTTTATTTCGCAAGAGATGCGAAACCTATTTCGTATTAATTTACATTTTATGAGGTTTTATTTGTGGTGAAAACTAAATAAGATGACAGGAAGTCGATACCCGCTCAGTTACTGGACTGACGTAATCTTCACGGTATTTGCTAGTTTCAGTATTTCTGCGATAATGAAATTCGAAATACTTTCATGGGCAGTAATCTATGCATGTATGTAAGTAAGTAAGTAAGTATGTATCTATCTATTTCATTTAGTTCTTTCTTTCTTTCTATGTATATCATTTGGCCCATCTATCTATCTATCTATCTATCTATCTATCTATCTATCTATCTATCTATCTTTCTCATTTGGTTCTTTCTTTCTTTCTTTCTTTCTATCTATCTCATTCTGTTAATATCTATCTATCTAATAACGGTCTGTTTACCTCAGCCTGTTTAGTATTTATGGAAATCTGTAAGAGCTATAAATTATCTCTAATCTGGCATTTCAGAGTCTACACAAGACTTGACACGTTTATGAAGATAACCTAAACATCCTGGAAGTTCAGAATGGTTTCTTCCTTGATCGACAACTTTTTTCTATACTTTTATGTAATTATTAGCAATGTTTCTCTGGAAAAAACGATTCCAACATAACATCACCTTTGATTCGCACCACTTACATACATACATACATACATACATACATACATACATACATATATATATATATATATATATATATATATATATATATAAATATATATATATATATATATATATATATATATAGTTTTTGCCTTATATAAATTCTGAATTATACGAGGAGGCGCTGAAAAGTTCTCGCCTCCCCAATCTATCAAATGAATCATCTGTAAAGTCTTAGTTTTTAATCATGTATAATTATTACGTTGAGAAATTTATACTCTAACGCACTTTATGCAGCCGAGGATTTTTCTGTTAAAATATCAACTGGCATTTTATGTCTATAATAACGTCCGCATGTAAATAAAAAGAAAAGTGAGATTCCAAGTGATCATAGTAACTGGATGTGACAGTCCGAGTCGAAATCATTAAAAGTTTTGCTGTGTTGAGTTGAAGTTCTACCGTATGAAAAATGTCTTCAAAAGAAATTGAATTATAGGTTTTTGTTAACTACTTATGATTTCTAAAATATAAAAAAATTAGATTTACACTTTATCTGCTATCTTATTTTCCTTTCATTTTATCTTTGTGAACGAACTGAATATTTGTACAAATCTCAAATTCACTCACCATGCAACCTTCCTGACTATTCTAAATTGCTATTCAAAGTTTCCCATAGTTTTGTTCATAGAAGATAAATCAACTAACATGTCTAAACATAATAATGTAGCGTAAAATATTTTACGAAAGAATGGATCAGTATTTCGGCAAATCTATCCCCCTCCTCGACACTGACGAGTTTACAACAATCTCTCTGACAATATGGATCTGAGGCCAACGTGGAAGTTTATAGTGTGTCATTTTATCTCAGTTCAAAGTGTTTCGTGTTTTATATTCGCCAGAGTGTCTTTAAATCTGGTTTTCTAAACGGCTCGTACATGATCGAAAGTGTACAAAAGAATAAATAAATGCGAACATTAAGGGTCGAGTAATAAGCAACTGGGTATTAATTATCTCCGGTTTTTAGTCTATATAAAAAGCCACAGTTTTTTTTAGGTAGTTAGTTCCGGCTCGCTCTTAGCGAGGAGGAGACAGTCGTTCGGTAAGATCCGTGTTGCTAGCCATGTGCCGGGATATTGAGATGGACAGAGAATTGGTAGAAGGAAGAATCGAATGGGAAAGTGGATCAAACTGATCTGTTAGTCTGACATGACAGAAATTGTTCCAAATGTCACTTACCTACCCACCCTGGTCGAGGAAGTGATGCCTTGAGATAAACACCTAAATATATCGAGTCGTCATTTCTCGCCGTAGCTTTTGTTTTCAACTTTCGTTTCCTTGTGAACGTGCAAGGGGCCCTTTCACAGTCTTTGGGTGAACACAAAGGAGAATGATGGGGCAACATGCGGTAATCACTGGATGGTCGTTGTAAAGCTGGGTGAAGACCCCGATGCAGATTTTATATATGCAGCGAAAGGGCAACCCCAAAAAAGATTTTTAAATGCGCGCTTTGTTCCGTTTTCTCCAAAACGTAGAATTTATGGTTAAATTGTAAAAGTTCCATTTTTGGTTCGCCTGACCAAACAACTATATCCAGTAAACATTCAATTGATCCAAATACATTTTAGCGAAAGGTAAACAGTCCAATTTAACCTGTTTTCTTCAAGAGTGTCCTTTTCCGCGTCATCCGCCGTGAAATCCTTGTTTGTTCAATATCTTACAATTTATTGAGACATATAACTCTGTTCTGTAAAATAATGAAACTTTGTTGTCAATTTCTTACTGTGCTTAAATTCATAAAATCTCGGTAAGATAGAGAAAAGATCAGGAGACCAAATTACGATGAAAGTATTTATAGAAAAAGCACAGGAAAGCTACGTTACGGCGGTGGGAAAATGATTGAAACCGAGATGCCAGGTTAGGACCATATGAATGACAGATAAGAGAGTGGAATAATTTGTGTCAAATCATTTGGGAATTTTCTTATAGCCTTCACTGCATTGATAAGGCTTAATTTATTTTACAGGAATGATTAATATTCTATATATAAGTAAAGGTGAACGTCTGTGTGTCTGTACATCTATAGGAAAAAAAAATTACTTCACCGATCATCATTAAATTTGGAACATAGATATTAGACATAAAAGGGAATAAGTTATGTTTGGTTTATTTTTGAAGGGAGAAAAAGGGGGCACCCACTTTGAAAATAAATATACCTATGGATTCCAAAATTATTGGACAGATTTTTATGAAATTTGGAACATACATTTCCGCCATGAGAGTAGATGTAATATTCTATGTACAAGTATATATTATTTTGATCAAAGGAGGTTCCTTGTGGAGGGGGTACCCTCTCAATTTGAACTTGGGTAAACAACCTGAAATGATGCCTATTCCCAAAATATCAACTAATTTCAATAATATTAAGACACCATAATGGCTAAACCTCTCTATATTGAACATTTTGGAAGCCCATAACTTGAGTATTTGGACCTCTATTATCAAGGTTTTTATTTTTTACCATAGGGCTATATGTTTCAGTCACCTTGATATATTTCGAACCAACTCCCAATGTACTTCTATAGAGTCCGAAGGGATGTAGTGGGGGTTAGCCCCCTAAAAATCTAAACAACACCACCATTGAATAGATTCTTATGAAATTTGAAAGAGATTCTATGTATGACACCTAATAATAATAATATATATATATATATATATATATATATATATATATATATATATATATATATAATACATTTTTTCGTTTCATTTTTGGAAGTGCTATCTGATGATCCGGAGTCCTTTAAAAGGGCTCTGGTGAAATAAATTATTATAATGGAACCTTAAAGTGGTCTGTTTTTCTTTAATATATATTGTTGTGGATTCCGCGTGAAAAATCGGTCTCCAATAAATGACAAACGCAAGTATTAAGCTAAGAAATTAAATGTATTTATACAAAATACAAAAGGTAATGCTGTTAGTAAAATCCAGGAACGCCGGTTAGTATTAATCAAAGATCGCTATATACAGTCTCGAAGTAAACTTCCTTAGAGTCGGGCGTCCTTGTAACTGACTTCTAACGTCAACTCAATCACAGTGTCTATGTAGTTTCCACCCTGTTCCTCTACCCTGTTCCTCTACTCTCCGACTGTGGCTATTTTATGGCAGCAGGACGAGTCCATTTATATCAGAAAAGGGTGGACCCCATAATATATATATATATATATATATATATATATATATATATATGGGTGGCCAAATACTAGCATCAAAAAATTGTTTCCATGGATTTAAATGAAATTTAAACGATGACATCCTTTTACATTCATTTTATTTTTGCATCGAAACATTTGATTGAGTCCACAAATTTAGTTTCCTGTAGCCTACACAACAGCTACTATTTCAATCTTATATAATGATTGAATTAATATGGATCCTAGTTTAGTTTTTTTTTATAAATTGTCTCTTTTGGATTAAAGAGTTCATCACTTGAGCCTATACAATAACTAAAATTTCATTAATATGCAACATTATTTATTTGAATTCTTGATAAAGTATTTTATTCTATAATGACTAAACCTAAATAGCTTTATAACAGCGATTGTTTTGGCATGAAACTTTATCTCCTTCACCGTTAATTTTATTAACACCTTATATCATTAAGCACTTTTCTTTACAATACCTGCCAGGCTTTCCGGTAGAATTTATTTAGTTTTCGGCTATTTTTGATCTTGGCCAGATGGTTTACCCTGCACCAAGCGGGTTTTGTTGGTTCGCCATCTTGAACTCGACTAGGGGTATATACTATACCCATTCTACATCCACCAGTCGTCGGATAAAACGCATGAAACTAGCAGTCGTGGCCGGTCACTGCAAAATCAGGATTTCTATTTTAGTATATTAAAGCTCTGCCATTTCTTATGGCATCGAGCACTTTTTACTTTTTTTGTCAGTAAACAACTTTTGGGCAGACTCTTTTTTAGAGCGGTTCATCTTTTTCTAAAATTACATATATATAACTTAATTAATTACACGTGTGCAAAAAATGCAAATTTATACAAATTTCTAATCAACCAATGACGTGAAAGGCAATTTAATGAGTATAGGCATTTATACATAGTCATGGCAACTTGCTTAATTTCATCTGAAAAGTTATTTTAGTGATTTTGAACGCAAAATGGTCGTCGGTACGAAAGATGTCTTAAAAAATTAAGCCAAATACTAATAGGAAAATCTTCGTCGGCATCTAATGGCATCAAATATTGAACAATTTCATCACAGATAAAGAGAAGATTTGAGACAAAAGAGATGGTGTTCTACAGAAGGATTTTGAGAATACCATATGTGAGCATAGAGGAATTGTAAATTTAAAATGGGAACAGAAAACACATATACCTACGTTCGGTAAAAGACAATTGAAATTTCTCGAACACAAAATGAGGAAGCTGGGCTTGGAGAACTCGACATGCTGAAGGTAAGAGAGACAGAGGGAAACAGATAATAAACTAACTAATTGTGCACTTTTGCGCAAATGGATGGCAGACAATTGACTGGGAGGGATAGTAATTAAACAAGCAGTGCTAAGAGCTACAAAGGGTAGGGTGTCCTGGCTATGAAGATAAACTACATCCGGTGGCGAGGCTTCTGATCGGGAGGTTTTGAGGAGTCTGGAACCGAATCTTGGTTGCTGGTGTTCCCAGATCTACTCTGACCCGGAGTGGTGGCACCTGTTGGGGTTCTAGCTTTGGGCAAATAGTCAACCCCCAAACTGGCGTAAAATACTATGAAAGTGTAAAATAGATTTCAATACCAACAATATATTTTTGGGGAAAATTATAATAAATAATAAAAAATTTATCGTCATTAAATAGCTCATTGAGGTTGATATGCTGTAATGCAAAAACAAACAAAGGTTAGGAAGTAGTGGGGAGCCATAATTGTCCACATCCGTTACGACGCATAAAAGAAGATATTACCGTGAACAAAAAATTCATATACATTTTTCCGTATACTTTCGGGACTTCCGTGACTTCCGTCTAGTTTTTAAAACATTCGAAATTCAACTGAAGTATTAAAAAACAGATCCTCATCATCATCATCATCATCATCATCAGTCTCTTGACAGCTTCAATCATCGGGGGTGACCTAATGAAAGAAGAAACAGACAACCCGCTCGAGAATAATCTGCTGGCGGTGGCGCTCAGGAGTTCCGGTACTCTCTTGTCCCGTTCATTCTTTGAGGCTACCTGACCAGCTTTTACGTTGCTGACAACGCTTGCGTTCGCCTTCAACATGATGGTCTTGGAGAGGCTGACATGCCGTGTGACGTGTCCAAACCATGTCATCTTCCGATGCTTAATAGTGGCGACGTGAAGTTTGACCTTACTCTGTACACAGTCATTGGGAAAAAGATCCTTATAAAAAAAATGATATTTGCTTCAATTTTGAGAGTATAATTTACATTTTTTTCGCGATGACCTATTTTATTTAACGGAAGGTTTTGTTTTTAGAAGGCTCGTATAACACCCTCTTGGGTGGATGACGAAATTACTGCACAAATGAAAATTACAAAATATATAACTACGCAGTCGTTTCTCACGGTGTCTGGAGTTGCCAAAATGCACATGGCCCTGTCAATCATTGCTTAAACCTAAGGATTTCATTTTTGAATTCCTACAAAAAAGCAAAGAGATTATCGAAGATAAACGTATGGGGAACCCAAGATACAATATTTGTGTGGGGTCACGCTTACGTTAATAGTGCGTTCTCTAACAGAATAGAACAATTAAAAAAAAAAAAAGAAAAAGAAAAGACAAGAAAAAAGAAAAAGAAAAAAATAAATAAATAGATTAATTGTGTATAAGGACGATAATCTTATAAACGATAATCTTATAAACGATAATCTTATAAACGATTCAAGCAAACAATTGTTATATATCAAGTATGGGAGCACGAGAACAAACTCAAGTAATGAAGTATGGCAGGTAAGCCAGAAAAAAAAAAAAGGACAAGTTCTGTTATAATAACATTCTCTGTATTGCTGATATAAAGGATCAAGGTAGAATATCACTTTGTGGGCGAGGGAACCTATATGGAGGATGGGTGAGTCGGAAGGGTCTGGCGTTGAATCTTGTAGTGTGCTGGTTGACCGAGGCCACTGGTAGTGTCTGGGATTACCGGCCTACTGTCGCGAGCGGGTCCTTTTATGCAGTTAGATTGGTATGCGTTATTTATTATACTTTTGCTTTTGCGGCAACGTTCGTGATTAGTTCCTTTTAAATTGTATTTGATACTGAGAGGGGGTTTGTTTTGTAAGCCGGATGTGATGCTCGGAGACCCTGCGCGGAGAGCGACTTTTATTTTTAATTTTTACTTTCGTAGCGTTCACATCCGGCCGACAAGTTTTAAGGTGGAATGAATGAAAAAGAGATATAATTTGAACCAGAGTATAACGCAATACAAAACTAGAAAATTGTTGGTGTAATTTAAAGTTGTTTAAAAATTGGAAAGATTTTGAATGAAATAAATATATTTTTAAGAGCTGCAGTTTGAATAGAAGATCTATATGTATATGCATGAATAAAAGTGGGTTTGCTTACATAGAGATACTTACGATTTCCTCTGATGTTGTTGGGTTTAAATGTCACGGCAAAAGTGAGTAGACGATTAATGGCGAATCCTTCTGAAGCAAGAAGGTCTTCTGATATTGGGGTCGAAGTTTTTGTTTTTCAGCGATTCCAAGCTTGGGATTTTTGAGAATTAAAATAATGTTTTTTTTTTTTTGAGTGATTGATATGTTTATTTTTTTTTTTTTTTTTTTATTTTTACAGCATATCAACTCTTTTCTTCGTGGATTATTTAAAACTAAAACATATGTTGGATTGTCAGAATAATTCTTTTTTGTGAATGAATAATGCATGAATATTTTCTTTTACAATGATTTCTCCGGGTACAAGTCCTATTATTAACCCATAGATGAAGGGGGGGAGATAGTTTAAACCTTTTCAAAACAGTATTTGTGCGCAAGGACATGCAACGATTCTTAATAGAATTCGAAATCGACTCTTCATTTCCAAATTCCGAGCCGCTATCCACTACACCACGCATATATTCATTAAAAATTGAAATCGAGTAAATCTGATTGGTTTATTATTCATCACCATTATCAGGTGGGGTAGGGTTTTCTACTACGTTTTAGCGAAACCGATTTTGAAATTTACAACATCGAGGATGCGTGTGTTATTTCTTGTGCATACCCCACAAATGTTTTATTTCTCAAAATTTATTTTTTACACAATATCATTTAAATTTGTATTTTCATATTCAAAATATTACGCATCCCTACGAAATTTCGGTTTTTCCAAATGCCGAAATGAGGTTTATTCGTCATTATCTTGACGGGGATGCAGTGAAATGTTCTCAACCTAAACCAAGAAAAGATACCAAAATAAATGTTAATCTTTGGTCATTTATGCAGATTAGAGGGGGTGTGGATTAAGACAAGGGTTCTTCCGTATTCTTTTGCATCAATTAGAACAGCTAAGAGATTTCTTGCGTTATAAAAGCTCGGAAACTGGTATCTGCGATGCGAGTTCAAATTTTGGCCTAGTCTGCTTCGTTTACCATTGGGAAATGCTTAAAACCGTCTCTTCTGCTTCCAGCTACTGGAGGTAAACGGGGCTTTCGAGCCTTGGGTAGCTGACAGTGTAAGAGAAGGACTATTTTGAATTCAAAAGGCAGCGGAAAACTTATTATCTTTCTCAAGAAGTCATGGCAATTTACAGATAATTAAGAGAACGTATCAGCAGAGATTCACGGTTGTCAACATCTTCAAAGGATACATCATTAAACAAAACAAACTGATCCAGTGCGTTTATTTCTGGATTCAAACGCGGTGTGTGTTTATAACTTTGTATTCCGGTTAATTGGGACACAAAGGAATTTTTAAAAAATCCTTATGTGAAGAGAAATATAAATATTTTTTCACTCTTTGTATAAAGTATATTTAACGGCATGTTAACACCTTAATGGGTTATTTAATGCAGAAATAGTTTTCTTGGGGAAATTTGAAGTAATAAAAAGCATATACAGGGTGCGGCTGGTATTTGAGGACATACAGATTTAAGATTAATACTTCTTCCCACTAACTTCTATAGCTTTTATTTTTCAGAAATCAAGAATATGGCAAACCCTATGATAACAAATGAAATGAAAAGGCATGCTGTGATTGTGGCATTAAAGGCTGATCATAGCGATTTGGATATTGCACGTTTCCTCAGAGTTGCAAGATCGTTTGTCTACAAGATATGAAAAGAGTTAAAAGACGCTGACAGTTCCCCAATGTCTGTATCAAAACGTAAAAGACATTATGCGCGTTCTGATAAAGTGAGAACATCCAAATTTATTCAGGAAATCAAGCAAACAATTGATGAAAACCGAGGTCAATCAATGAGGTCAATTGCCAAAAATCTGCATGTGTATGAAAAAGCAATCAGAAGGTGTGTTCATGAAGACATTCGATACAAGTCCTATGTGATGAAGAGAGGTCAATTTATGTCTGAAAAAACAAAAGAAAACCATTTAAACAGATCCAAAAGTTTTTTAAACAAACTTAAAAATCCTTCAGAAGCTGGTGTGATGTTTTTTTTTTCTCAGATGAGCAAAATTTTGATCAAGATCAAAAACTTAACAGAAGAAATGACAGATGGCTTTGTTAAGATTCTTCTCAGGTGCCAAGAGTGATTCGCACAAAATTTCCTTCAAGTGTTATGGTATTGGGTGTTGTTAGCAATAAAGGACATGTTATGCTATCACACTTTTTTCCACAAGGTCTTAGAGTAAATATTGCTGCTTACATTGAGGTTCTAGAAACAGTTGTCAAGTCCTGGATTGACAACATATGCAACAGCAAGACTCGGCTCCATTCCACAAAGGCTCTACGAACACAAGAATGAATGGCTGACCATTTGTACGACCACATCACACCCAACATTTGGTTTCCTAACTCTCCAGATCTAAATCCACCAGACTATTATGTGTGGAGCGTTGTTGAGAAGGAGGCTAATAAACAGCCTCATAACAACAGAAACTCTCTTAAAGCTGCAATAGTTCGAGTAATGTCTGACATAAATAAGGACCAATTAATCAGGGCTTGCTGTCGATTTCGACCTCGTGTAGAGGCAATTATTGATGCTAGTGGTCGTTTTATTGAATAAAATGAAATGAAAGCTAAATTTCATGTTTACTTGTTTGTAATCAAATATAATTATATTCATTTCTTCAGCAAGTTTTTTTACTAATCCATAAAATCTGTCCTCAAATACCAGCCGCACCCTGTATTATTCTGTCCCAATTGAATACATAGGAAATGATACTCAGCTTTTGGGCATATACAAGTGGAGATATAATTACCAGAGGCGGTCATTGCATTTTATAATTTTTAAACTTAAATTTTGGAATACAGTTTCATTTAAGAAATGGCAGGATATTATATGGATTAATGTCATGAAAGTTCATGTTGGTTATTTGGTTTTGTTTAGCGGCATATCAACACCTCTTTGGGTTATTTAATGCCGAAATCTAAATATTTTGAACACAATTGTATGCCTTATATTAGACTGTATTGTTGATTACGTATTGTCGATCTTTTTATATAAAAATATTTTTTTAGGGTGTTCTTGTTGCGGGGGGGGGAAGGGCGCTCACTATTTTCTGTGACACCATTTAGGGTTGCTAGAAAGAAAGAAAGAAAAAAAAGGCGAGAATTAAATTTAGGTGATAAGAAGCCATCACGAAAAGGACACTAAGCGATGTTATCTTCTTTCTAACAGAGAAAAGTGCTAAGGGTTTTTATTCTCATTATCGAGGAAGGTAGGGTCGCGGATGTGTCGGATTTAAATTAATTTATGACAAAGATAATGAACATTTCAAGTTGGACAAGCGACCTCCCGCAGAATTCTAAAGAGATAAAAATTAACAAAATGCCCGCGCAACCTCCCGCAGGGTGCTGGGAGATAAAAATTAATTACGTCAAGCTTGACCGAAACCAAAATGTCCGTAGAACCACCTCCATGTCATTTGGGAAAAACACCTATTTATTGTCAGGGCGGGCTATGATAGCGAAATTATTTTATCAGAACAGTTAATTAGCAACAGAATGCAAATACGTCCAATTGACCACCCACTTGTTTGCGAAGGCCCCGGGTGATAAAGTCCAAGTGACATTTGACTAAGATAAGTTTGTTGTCGGGCAGAAGGAAAGAAAAAGAAAGAAAAGAAAAAGAAAAAAAAAGGAAAATGAAGATAATTTTTTTTTCTTTGAGCAAAATTTTTTAAACCGAGGCTAGTCTGGCCACACCCACGCCGCTGAGCGCCCATTGGCTGGATGGTGGCATGAGCGTTAGGCGGAAGTAATCATGTGAAGAAGGAGGGGAGGCCTGTTCCGCCCCCTGAAGGGATAGGTGTGAGATGCCACTGTGAGAGAGAAGGGAAACCCGTTGACACCCTCTGAGGGTATGGTGAGATACCAATATGAGAACAGAAGAAGGTGGGAAGACGAAAGACTTCCAAAAATGGAAAATAATAAATTTTCTTGACCGAAAACAAAGAAGTGGATTGTGGATTTAGAATTATCAAGGAACCTCAAACCCCGACAAGCCCACCCCGACAAGCCCACCCCGGTTTTGGTCGGCGTCCATATAAGCAGAGTCGCAGCGAGTGAAAAGAAGTTACGTTCGAGTTCCAGTTGAGAGGCAGTTGAGTGAAGTTCGCATTTGGAGTTACACCCGCCTCGCAGATAGCTGACTTGAAAGATTCCAGGCATCACGACCTCAACTTCTAGCCAAGAACAATTTATTTTTGAAGAACAACTTAGACTCATACCACCAAAACAAGTTTTACGAATATCGCCTGAAGATACACCAAGAACCAGTTTCAGTTAAAAGAACAAACAACTTAAGATGTTAAGACTCGCCTTACAAACACAAAGTGTCACGAATCCATATAGAGGGTTTGGGAGAAAGACGCAGTCCTGTATTCAGCAACCAGATATAAAATATTGTTATCCTTTTTTAACACATTTGAACTTTTCGAGTTATTATTTTCTTTTCTTTTACATATACTTGTGCGGTGTTACCCTTGATCGAACTCGGCTTGCATTACGACCCGGCGACTGATTGATTTCGTCTGCCTAAGATCAAATCACAACGTGGGTAGGTTAGACTAGAAATCAAAACAGTTACTTCGGTAACCAGACGTTAGAGGCGAGCTGGTAACAACAAGGCTGATACCGAATCTAACCAGATTCCCATCCGAATCACCAAAAGGTTAGAACGTCACATTTGGTGCCGCGACCAATACCAAGCCAGTTGGTCGTCTCAGGACAGGATAGCATGACGGACGCGACCAGGCAGACGTCACATTTGGCGCAGCGGACCGGGGGGGGGACGTCACATTTCCCCATAGAGGGCACCCACAAAGAGTCAGACATAGGAACATTAGCAACTAAGAGGTGGTTTCACGCTCCTCAAAAGCTCCAATCTCCCAATCAGAAGCCTTGCTGCTGGATGTAGTCTATCGTCATACCCAGGACGTATATTTAGTAGAAACTTAGAAGATGTATAGCAGATTTTAGTTATTTAAGGTATTATAGAAAAGAGCATTTCGGACCAATTGGGGTTTACGGACACATCAAGTTGAAACGTCGCAAAATCCAGTCTTGTCCAGTATCTAGATGCCTAACCGCTTCCGAATACCGGTTGCTTAGATGTACAAGATTAGTAATGGATAACATTTCGGAATTGTTAATAAGAAAGGTGAATTCCAATTCCTATTTACTTATGCGCAAATAACATTAGGAAAGATATTAATTCATCTCTTCCCCCTGCTATGGGTTAATTAGTAAGGCTTGTAACACTAAACCATTATAATTTCCATAAAAAATTCTTACAATCTAAAAATAATTTCTGGCTTTAAATAACATGCAAAGGGTTGATAAGCCATAGAAAACGAATTAATGAATCAAATTCGGTCCAATTAAGCGGCTGTTAGAGTTACCAGAATTAACACTTTTTTAAAAATTTAAATAATTTCCAATTTTTAGTAGAAAGAATATATTTTAGGGTGAAGAAAATCAACGAGTTTCCTCCATGCATTAAAATTTATGCCTTAAATAAAATCTAGCTTAATTATTAGTGTATAGTACATGCTTTTTATAAGATTTTAAAACTTAAACATTAGGGGTGAGTTTTATACAAGGGACCTAAGTATTAACTCCATTCCATTCATGTACATCACTATATTCCGAAAGCACCTTATATCTATGGTGTAAATTAATTAAAACAATCTGTATAATAGTGATAGTGTTCAAGAGATACAGCTTAAACGATACATAATAGCCCAACCTACTTAGAAACCTAGCGTACTTTGAATCTCTGTTGAATACAGTGTCAAATTATATTAAAATTATACAAGGAATTCTTTACTTAGGGTCGTTTATTTTCTGTTTTTATGACATTTTAAATAAGAAATTCAGTATTTGTTTTCAATATTCATTCAACACTTGCATATTATATTCCAACTATTATATGTGTGAACAATAATAAACATTCATAATACATTTATATACAACATTATTAAATAAATCTAAATATACATAACACAATACATATTTGTACAATTCATTACGCTACATTAGAACATTTTTATAAAGAAATATCTCGGATTTTTGGCAAGTGCTTTATAAGTGAAGGCACTATATGGATGTGTCATTGTAAAACGCAATCCGTATGACTGGAAACTGTTACATGACTTAATGGTAAATAAATAAATAAATGCCCGTTGGTTTGTCGCCGTTATGTATTTTGAAATAAATATGAGTAAGAAACAAGTATATATAATAAAAATATAATTATTATTCTAAAAACATACTTAGAAAAATGAAACTATGCGCACAAAAAGGAGGTATCCATACATTATGTTATTTCAATAAAGATGAATCTCCATAAGTAGACAATTGCTGTTTGTTTTTTGTTATTTTGGGAATGACCTTTACCTTTGAAAATTTTAATATGCTTGATACGAAAATTGATATTTCACTCCGAGGCTACTATTATTTGAATGGGTAGCTATTTTGTATCATGAACTGCTTTTAAAAGGAACACAACAGCATTATGGGTGCTTTAGTTAAAAGTTAAAAGTAAAACTCAGGTGTTCGTTTACTTAATATGAATAACTTTTTTTTCGCTAACGCAGATTTTCGTGTAAGAAAATGATTTTTCTGATGACGCCGATTCATAAGCGAAACTCATTAAAATAGAGATTTTCCAAATTGTTTTTACATATTCAACATTTTAATATTAAATATAAATACAGTTGAATATAAAAATCAAAACACCTTGAGCGTTTCTATGAGAAGTAACCAAAAATAAAAATGAAAGATAAAATATGTAATTCATAATATTCACAATGCTTTGTCTGAGAAATGCAGACGACTTGAATCAACCAATCAAATTTGCAGTTTTCTTGAGACGCAGCTCTTTTCAGATGAGCAGAAAATGTGTAACGGGGGACATTTGTAACGATCATCAAAGAAACAGAAAACATGTGACTTCATTTCTCGGTTTAAAAGATGAAGACTAAAATCTTTGAATTCAAACGAGCAGAAATTTATGTCTCGGGTCAGAATGCCGTGACGTCTGGGGTGAACAATTGGTATTTCAAAGTTGAACATCACAAGAAGATACGATCGCCCATCTTATGCCGTAACTTCTTTTTTCATTTCACTTATTTGTTTCTTTGTTTGTTTCTTTCTTTCTTTTCACATTTGTTTGTTTGTTTCTTTCTTAATTTTCCCCATTTTTTCTTCTTTCAACATATTTATTTTTCGTTTTTGTTGGCTAGCTTATTGTCAAACCTGTCTAAACAGATTTATTTTTTTTGTCGTGTATCTTACTTAAAATACATATTTCATTTTATTATTATTTTCTTCTTTCTTTGTTGCTTTCTTTATTTCTTCCTTCCTTCTTTCTTTCTTTGATAAGATTCTCTATTTCCTTCTTTCTTAAGATTTCCATACTCTTTTTCCTCTGTATCTTTCTTAAGAAGTTTTTGTTATTCACTTACGATTTCCTCATTTTTCTTTATCTATTACTTGAAGTTTTATCATTCTTTCCTTCTTTTTCTATCTATCTATCTATCTATCTATCTATCTATCTATCTATCTATCTATCTTAAGATTTCATCATTCTTTCTTTCTTTCTTTCTTAAGATTTCCACATTCTTTTTTACTTAAGATTTCATGATACTTTCTTTCTTTTTTTCTTTCTTTTTAATATTTCCATATTTTTTCTTTCTTTCTACATATTTCGTTTTTGGCTTTTGTTTGTTCACTTCTCTCGCTTAAAATATATTTAATTTTATTTATATGTTTCTTAAAAGGCGAGACCATTTTTTGTTGATTTCATTGCAATCATATATTCATTTTTTCCAAATTATCTTCTTTCTTTCTTATTTTTTTCTTTCTTTCTTTTTTGCCGATAATTTGGTGACTGTTCCAAGAAGACAATGAACCGCTCATCGTTCCAGGAAGATACGGGTGACCTTCAGGTACTCCATTGTTTCTCCGACCAAATTTGAATTCTATTGAGCATTTGTGAGACATTTTGTAGAACTCACTAAATTCCCTGCAGTCACATATAATAAACACAACTTAGTTATGGAGGACGCTAGAAGATTACACAATGGTCCTAAAACGTCATAGTCGTGATAGCATGTCGCATAACTGTCGTTATTCAGATTAAAAAAAGATCTATACATTATTAAATGACTATCTCTAATTGGTTGAGATTTCGATTTAGATATACATGTATGTATATATGTATGTGGGCGGGTGGCGGAAGGGTTAGAGCGTTCGCTTTCCGACCATGAGAACCAGGTTTGTTAGGGAGGTATCTGTCCTGTCTCTCTTGGTGGCCAAGCGTTAAGGCGCGCCGGGCTAAACAGCCACTTTCTGTATCCTGGTGGATGCATGTTCGATTCCTGCGGAAGAGTGCAAATTGGTCGAGGGTTTGAGCGTATTCGTTCAAACTGTTGTTCGCACCAGATAATGCGTACTCTCCCAGAAACTGTAACTAATGTTGTACTCAGTATAGTTGTAATATAAACAGCGCTCTGTTGGTGCTGAACAAATACAAATATGCCTAGAAGGCGACAGCAATAGGGATTGGCTAGTGGACATAGCAGTGTGACCGGCCATTATGTGTTGGTGTGTGCGTGTGTGTGGGGTGTTTGTGTGTGTGTAAAGAGATTAATTGTGGCATCTGGCATACCTCGAACATTAGCTAACATCTTTATCGCCATCCGCCCGTTTATGAGGATGTGTAGGATAGATAACGGATCTTACACTTGAAGTTTTTAAGTAGTGACCGGGAAAGCACCCTCTCGGGATTCTGTTCTGCAAAGAAGCTGTCAGAATGGAACTTCGTTCTTATTAACGGGATATGAGGCGAATGGGGATGATTTGTCCCAGTGTACGAGGAATATTGCGTCTTAGTTGTGACGGTTTTAACTTTAATACATCTACGAATGGAATCATACAGCTTCCTGACTTCATCCAGATGAATTTTCCTGCTCCAGCTCTAAGACACAACGGAGGAGGATAGAGGCTCCTAACTTATCGCTCCAAAATGCACCACAAATATTCAATAATATTGATATCTGGAGACTGGGGAGGCCACTCCATGTGTTCTAGCTCACTTTCATGCTCTTCATACCAATTCTTAACCACTTGGGCGGTATGTATTGGAGCATTATTGTCTTGGAAGATGCAGTCACCATCAGGGAATAAAGTCTGGGCTATTGGATGAACATGATCTTCCAAAATGTTCAGTTAATCTTTGCTGTTGATTCTACCATGCAGGGCAACTATTGGACTGAGACATTTCCATGATATGGCGGCCCAGACTGTTACTGATCCACCTCCCTGCTTCACTGTTGGACGAATGCAGTCAGGGTTGTAAGCTTCTTTGGGCTGCCTCCACACATAAACTCACCCTGAAGTTCGGAAAAGAGAAAAACTTAACTCGTCTGAGAATATGACTTGCTTCCATTGGTCTGCAGATCAGGCATTGTGATCTCTGCACCACTTCAACTTCTTTTGAATGTTGCGGGTGGAGAGAAGAGGTTTCCTTACGGCGGCTCGTCCATGATATGCAGCCTTATGGAGCTCACGGTGAACAGTTTTAGTAGAAACTGGACTATTCAGATGATTATTCAACTCAGCAGTCACTTTGGCCGCATTTGTCCGATGATTTTTTGCCACATTGCGTTTCAATGCATGTTGGTCCCTGTCAGAAAGTTTGCAAGTCCGGCCCAAATTGCTACGGTTGCTAGAGGCTTTGCCCTGTTTCTCGAATTTAGTTATAGTTCTTGATATGGTAGCTCTTGAAAAACCAAACAGTTCAGCAACCTTAGTGATCAAGGCTCCTGCCATGCGAGCTCCAACAATTTGCTTGTTTTCGACCTCGAAGGGGTCACGCATTTAGCTTAAATTTTACTAAATTCTGAAAATAAATAAGACAAAGACAGTAAATTAGATAAATAAACGTATTTACAATAGATATAACCAGCAATTACAAAGTTTTAGTTAAAGTTCTTAATATAATAGGTGTTTGAAATATAGAAGTAGAATTTTGACCTGTTCTAATTAATTTGTCTAACCCCTGTATTTACCAAAATTACACAGAAATATTTACATTTACTCACTTTCGTTTATGAGATATTTAATTATATCACTTAGCATCTTCCATAATTTATCTGACTTTCATTTATCCCTTAAGTATATTTATGAGCGTTCTTAAATTTAAAAAAAATCTAAAAAAAATAACGAGTTTTACTTCCTTTTATAAATAATTGGTGCAAAATAAAATCTTTACCTTTGTCTTGATAAAGTCTATCAGAGGACAAAACGTGTTGGCTAAGAATAGTTTTCCTTTTGTCTTTATTCACACACACACACACACACACATATATATATATATATATATATATATGTATATTATTTTTAGCGGATACTCACATTTCAGTAGACGATCCGTTTATTTATTAAACAGTCTATTTATTTTCGTCTGCCGTTTTTATTGTGTATTTGGGCAGCAATCAGTGTTTTATACAACTGATGAGGTACTTAAGCTTTTTCTTTTCTGGACATAAAGTGCGTAAGAATTGTCCGAAAGTTGTGTATGTCGGTGCACTTTTGCTTATTCTTTTAACCATCATCAAGGATATCTTTTTTATTTTAAACCTAATGTGTAGATCATTATGTATGTATCTAGAGTTATGGGAATATTTCTTTTATTTTCCAAACACAGGACATTGTGGCCGTGTTCATACTTGATGTTACTGAGGGTTGGCTTTTTATATTTTATTATCAATGTTTCCATTATTAATTTTTATTTTTTACATGTGGATGAGGGTACTATACTTATATTTTCTACATGTATGTCACGGATGGAGTTTGGTAGGATTCTGTGTGTGTTTAAATGAAACCTAATTGAGCTATAGCCAAATATGTGTGACGCGAATTGTTTAGATAGGCATGTAGTAGTATGATCAATATAATTTTTCATGAATTTCGTTTGATCAGAAATGCAGTTCCTTAAAGGGCATGTAGATACATAAATCATATTGGTTGTCTGTAATTTAGATCTTGCGAGTGAGTTGTACGAACACAACAAAAAAGAAAAAAAAAAGATTAAACGTTTGTATCGTTTGTAAGGAAATCGTGTGTAATGAAAACTGTGCATATATATATATATATATATATATATATATATATATATATATATATTCAATCATATATATATTCAATCAAATATATATATATTAAATCATATATATATATATATGAAATCATATATATATATATTCAATAATATATATATATTGAATCATATAAATATATACATATATATTCAATCATATAAATATATATATATATTCAATCACATATATATATTCAACCATATATATATATATATATATTCAATTATATATATATATATATATATATATATATATTCAATCATATATATATCTATTCAATCATATATATATATACATATATATTGAATCATATATATACATTCAATCATATATATATATATATATTCAATCATATAAATATTCAATCATATATATATATATATTCAATCATATATATATTCAATCATATATATATATATATATATATATATATTCAATTATATATATATTCCATCATATATATATATATATTCAATCATATATATATATTCAATCATATATATATATATATATTCAATTATATATATATTCAATCATATATATATATATATATTCAATCATATATATATTCAATCATATATATATATATATATATATTCAATCATATATATATATATATATTCAATCATATATATATTCAATCATATATATATATATATATATATATTCAATCATATATATATTCAATCATATATATATATATATTCAATCATATATATATTCAATCATATATATATATATATATATTCAATCATATATATATTCAATCATATATATATATATATATTCAATCATATATATATTCAATCATATATATATATATATTCAATCATGTATATATTCAATCATATATATATATATATACTCAATGATATATTTATATATATATATATATATATATATATATTCAATCAGATATATATATATATCATTGAATATATATATATATATATATATATTCAATCATTTATATATATATATATTCAATCATATATATATATATATATATATATATATATATATATATATATATATATATATATATTAGGTTGGTGCAAAAATAATGACGTAATAATTTCGTTTTCTGACGTTAAAAAAAACGTCAAAAACGGCATTATTACGTCATTATTTTCGCACCAACCTAATATATTCAATTATGTTTGGTTGAAAAATCTAGGCATATTATGTCTATTTATTTTTTTTAAATCTTTTCAAATTAAAGAATCAATTTATTAATGGTGCCATTAAATTCATTAAAGAAGGCTCCGTAGTTTGTTTTTCTCTTTTATTTTCTCCAAGTCTCATCCACGATCATCTAAAGGGGAGAATTGCTAAGACAAAAAAAATAATGTAATTGATAGTTGTGATTTTTTGGGAAATGTGCATGAAACGCGCTCTTTTTAAAATGTCTGTAAAAGCAAGGTTGCAAAATACAATTTTAAAACATTGCTGGGATAATTTCAATTTGTTTTTTAAATTACAATTTAGCTATTTCGAAATATTGGTGTGATTATTGAAATTTTTAAAAAAATAATTGCAATTTCAAAGAAAATTATAAATATAAATTAAGTTACCTCATTTAATAATGTTCATTTTTGATAGTGTTAATTTTTTAATTATCAGAGTGCGTTTCATGCGGGTTTACAAAAAAAATAAAAAAATGAAAGCTATGTATTACATTAGTTTTTGTTTTAGAAATTCACCCCTGAAGATGATTTTCAGTGAGACTGAAAGTACTTGTGAAAATAAAAGCCATGCGAATCTATGGCACCTACCATAATGCGTTTAATGTCACCATTAAGAAATTGATCTGGGAATTTGGAAAGATTAAAATAAAAATAAACATATGTCTAGATTATTCAACCAATTCAATTCTTGAATTAAGATAGGCTACATAAATACACACTCACACACACACACACATACACACACACACACACATATATATATATATATTTGTATAATAGGCATTACAAATAGCTTCCGTGAGAAAATTTACGTGAGCATACAGTGTATAGAGCATCTTCTCGCTTTTTCCAAGTGATTTGATCAGAGCACGTGTAGAAGACAAACGTGCTGCGAGGAACGCATTTTTATTTCTCTGCAGATGAATGATTGAAATTGACAGTTGAAGTCTGAATCTATTTTCACTTTAAAATATTTCTTCAAATTAATCCAACTTCAAATAAAATTCTTGGAAAACATTTGTGAGAAAAGTTAATGCATACATGCATCCTCTGTTCTTATAAAAATATATATATACACATGTATATATATACATATATATATATATATACACATGCATATATATATACATATATATATACAAACATAGGTATATATATATATACATATATATATATATACACAAACATGTATATATATATACACATGTATATATATATATATATATATATATATATACACATGTGTATATATACACTTATATACTCACGTATATATATATATATACATATATATACAACCATGGACATATATATATACATATATACACAAACATATATATATATATGTATATATATATACATGTACATATATATATACATATATATATACACAAATGTATATATATATACATATATATATACACACATGTATATATATACACACATGTATATATATGCATATATATATACACATGTATATATATACATATATATATATATACACACATGTATATATATACATATATATATACACATGTATATATATATATACATATATATATATACACACGTATATATATATACATATATATACACAGACGTATATATATACATATATATACACACACGTATATATATATATATATACATATGGATATACTAACACGTATATATATACATATATATATATATATACACACACTTACATATATATACATATATATACACACACTTATATATATATACATATATAAATACGCACACATGTATATATATTAACATATATATATATAGAAACACATGTATACATATATGCATATATATACACACACATGTATATATATACATATATATATATACACACATGTATATATATACAGACATATAAATACATACGTATATATACACACACATGTATAAA
>OZ010601.1:95953730-95991230 GCA_963932145.1 Acanthosepion lycidas | reverse complement strand
GTTTTGTTTAGCGGCATATCGTCATCTATGGATTATGCAATGCTGAAGCCTAAATATTTTGAACACAATTTTATGGCTTTAACTAAATATATTTTGAACGCAATTGTATACTTTCAACTGCAGATAAAATATATTGCTGGTTAGTTTTCTTTCAAAATGTATTGTTGGTCATTTTACTATAAAATGTATTGTTGGTAATTTTTTTATATAAGAATGTATTTTTATATTTTCTTAAGTCGGGTTTCCCAACATGGGCAGTATGACCCACCGCTGGGCAATGAGAAACTCAACAGAAAATGATGAGCGATTGGAAATTTTGCTAAGCGATAAATTTTGAGTATTAAAAAGCTATTTCAACATAGGCTACCTGAATAAAATATTCAAAGTAGATATGCAGAGGATCTGAATAACTCTCCCCGCAAACAAATAGAAGAAAATAACCAGGATGATGACCGGGATTAAGTGATTCACGCTCCTTGATAAGCTATAAATATCCGATATACATGATCCAGTGTTAAATAGAATTTCAGACGGAATAAAAAGAAACACATGGATCAGTTGTTCAATGGAAGAAAGACCCTAGAAAGAATCATGACATAAGTTAACTGTAGAGAAAGGCATAATATGCAATAGAAATATGATAATACCCCAACAAAGTTTAAGAAAAGAACTACTAAAAGGTGTACAATGATGATGTACCTTGTGGCATAACAGCAACACAAATGAGATTAAAATTACAAGCATGGTGGCCAGGATATTCTCGAAATGTAGAAAGAAGACTATGTAAAAAGGTGCCCAAAATTTGCTGAAATAAAAAACTTTTAGCAAAACAAATTTACTCGTACCCTAAAGAAAAAGAACTATATGCTCGGATACATATGAATCATGAATATATTAAAGGCATAGGGTTATTTTTAATTTTATTGGACTCATTTTCAGGATGGCCCTATATAATTAAGGTCGCTGACAGAAAAGTCACCACTATAAAACAAATATGAAGAACAATATTTTCAAGGATAATGCAGATAATGCGCCAGAATTTTGCGAGGAAAGTTTGTGTTCGTGGCTAAATCGTATTGAATGCGTTCCGTATAAAACACCATCTTACAACCGCGTCGTGTTCGAAATTTTTATACATCGTGTTCAGTTGGTTTTATCCTGTGAGCCGTAGGGTCATAGGATGACCATGTGTACTGCAACTGCAGTAGAAGTGATGTTTCTTGGGGAATATAGCCTGATGGACCCAACCCTCTCCAGGCCGGTATTGAATGAGTTTTTCCTTCTCCTAGACATATTGCCATCTAAGGCTATAGAACTCAGTCTATCCTGCTATTTACCCATAGCTGGGAGAGAAGAAGAGGCTTCATACCTTTCCCTAGGGTTTTAGCACGTAAGTGAATGTAATGGATTCGACTTGAATTCAAAATCAGCTCTACGATTCCTCAATCCGAGCCGCTGTCCATTACTCTTCGTACGATTTTTTTTATTATTTCTGTCCAATTAAAGAAAACTTGGAGATACGATTCGCAATGTTTTCAATCGTAGCCTTGTTTCTTTTTTTTTAAGTCTAGGTCAGAGATTAGTGACTAACGCTTTTCAGTGAATACAACAATTCTGTTGCAGAAGGCATTTTACAGTGGTTTCACCATCAGAAATCCGTAGTACATCCAGACTTTTAAGTTTCTCCCGAATTTCAAAACATCACCAACACAACTTGATAAGAAGACTACAAAATGGCGATGACAGGTATTCGTAATTTTAACTACTTTTGGTTAACCATACTATGGAATAGAGAAACGTTGTCTTCATCTGTCATCACCGGCTACGTTGTTGTCTGCGTAAACAAGAAAAGTTAATTCAAAAATTGAAAATAGCCTTCTCTTATCTACGGTGTTAAAGAAAAATGTATTAACAAATTAAAATGTGCGAGGTGTGTAACTGCTGACGATTGGGAGTGGGAAAATTTAGCCGATTTAATTTCCTCATGCTTTTGTTTTTATCATTATTATTATGAAAAATTGTGATAATAGCTCTGTTTTTATCTGCCATAAAAGGAGCGATCAAAGCCATTTGTATACACTTACTTTCGCCTTAGTAAATTAAGTCTTGTATTATTACAATGCGGGATAATTAATAATCAAAATGATAAAAACAAAAACGAAAATATAAGGCAGCTGAATCGGTTAAACTAAATCCACAGACATATCTAAGAAAGAAAAAAAAATTAAAATTAAAAATGTCAAAATTTCACCGTCCCAAAAATCTTCAGCGTTTCTTGTCGTTACATTATCAGCGACGCTTGTGTTTTTATCTTCCCCTTCTCCACCTACACATATATGATTCCATCAACAAAAGCATGCCTTTAGTCGGCTGCAACAAAAGCATGCCTTTAGTTGGCTGAAGTCTTTCTAGACGACGAAAGAGGTTACACAGATTTGGCTCCATTTTATCATTTATTTGCCTAACACAGTTTCTGATATCAAGAATATGAGTTTAACTTATAGCTTAAAAGTTACATTTTAATGGATAACCAGATTTGATTAGACGCTCTGTTTTTATTTATTTATTAAACAGTATATTTCTTTCTTTCTATCTACTGGACTGAGAAATCATGTAGGAAATACATGAAACCTCCATATTTTTCTTACAAGATATCTCGAATATTCTGGCCGGTGGATAGAAGTAAATAAATAAATATAATCTTTAATAAATAAAAACTGTGAATCTGCTCAAATATGAGTATTTATTGAAAAATAGCGTTTAAGCAATAGATTAAAATACGTTGGATTAATAAATGATGAATGAATTCCTTAAAATCTGTCGACGAAACCTTAACTCTGGATAAAAAATAATTCAATTCCATCTCTATCCATCAAATCAAATATCCTCAAAAAATATTGTCTACCTGCACAACTAAAGTCCTCTTCTATGACCATAACGTCAATATTTACTCAAACTCGTGATATTAGTCTAGGAAATAAGCTTGTGCTTCTCCAACTTAAACATGTCCAACGTAGAAAATACGATATTTTAAAAAGTTACTAAACCAATAACATATGTCCGCTGTGTCGATGATATTTTTATTTTAACGAAAAGGAAACAATAAATTGTTAATCTCAAAACCACATTCGAAAAAAAAAAAAACCCTGTCCTTGAATTTACATATGAACTTAGTCAAAAGAATAAACTCCCATTTTTAGAATTCAGTAAGAGCATATTCACCATTTCGTTATACAAAAAAAAAAAAAAAAAATTGCAGAAACTCTTCCCACATTAATTTTAGGAGTGAATGCTTACTTACATATAAAACAGTTCTCCTAAAAAAGTTTCCTGAAGAGAGCACACTCATCTTCTCGTTCCTTTTTTCTAAAAGAACTTAATAATGTGAAACAAAAACTAAATAAAAAGATTAATCACAGACCTTGTCAGTCGTCTTTAACGAAACTTGTATAAAAGAGGGATCTCTGTCCAAATACACAATATACGTGTGTGTGTGTGTGTGTGTGTGTGTGTATTAATAAATATACATATTATTCCCCACCCCGTTCTCAGAAATTACAATTTCATGCTCAGCGCAATTTTCATGTGCTGTGTGTGTATTTATCAATATGTATACTTTATAGCTGTGTTATATAACATTGTGCACATTTTCACTAACAGCAGCACTTTATGTACAATTCATATGTTTATATATATATATATATATATATATATATATATATACAGTGCCACACAAAAGTCTACAACACATTATAAAAATGTTTTTATGTATTTCTAATACAGTTACATTAATTCAACTTTTACTGCTCGTAGAACATATATTTAGCTATTCAGTCAAACAAAAAGATTTTTTTTAAAAAATCGAAAATATCCCCCGAAGAAAAACCGGTAACTCAAAAGTTTAAAACAATTTTTTGTTTACAGTGGGTTTTTTTTTATTTTTATTTTTTTTTATAAAAGTATTCAAATTTTATTAGAATATTCGAAATTTGGATGGAGCTGTTTTTTAGAACGTTCCAGATTAATTTTATGATTACTTTTAAGAATGATTAAAAGTATTGTGTCCTTTTTTTCTCAACTGTTCTTTAAGCAATAACAAAATGGGAAAAAGAAAAATAATTGATCAAGACTTTCTTAAACATATTTTTGACCCTCATACAAATGGACTTGGTTATAGGAACATATCTAGTCAGTTAAATATGCCATTGAGTTCAGATGGTACAATAGTTCGTCACTGGAAAATGTGTTATTCCATTTCCAAAAAAGCTCTGGTCGTCCTAGAAAGGTAACGGAACGTACGGCAAGATTATTGGTGAGAAAAGTTGGCAACGAGTGCCGAGTTATACTTAAAGAACTTCAGGGAGGACTAGAAGTAAGTGGAATAAAAGTGAGTACGGATACAATCAGTCGTTCATTTCGTCGATATGATATCTTTTCGAGGACTCCAAGGAAAAAAAAAAAAAAAAACACTTCTTAAGCAAAAACACGTTCTTGCTGCACTGGATTTTGCAAACGAGCATTGTATCAAACCTGCAGCATTTTGGGAAAATGTACTTTGGTCAGACGAAACGAAAATTGAACGTTTGGGTAGATATGCTGTGGCAAAGGTCTGGAGAAAGAAGGGTACTGAATATTCGCTGAAGAATACTATCCCAACAGTAAAATTTGGAGGTGGATCAATCATGATCTGGGGTTGTTTTAGTGCCCAAGGTGTAGGGAACATTAAAATAATAGAAAGGAGGATGAATGGAGTCTATTATGGGGATATTTTGAAGAGAAATTTATGTCACAGTGCACATTCGCTGGGCTTGAAACCAGGTTGTTTTTTTTTAACAAGTCAACGATCCTAAACATACTGCAAATCTTATAAAATTATGCTTAAGTTCAAATAGAATGGACGTTCTAAAATGATCAAGCCAATCTCCAAATCTCAATCCGATTGAAATTTTATGGAGAGAGTTGAAACTGAGAATTCAAAGAAGGAATCCACAAACCCTGCATGAACTAAAGGAATTTTGTCGTGAAAAATGGGAAAATATTACTCAAGAAACATGCAAGAATTTCGTAGGGGACTACTCTAAACGCCTACATGATGTAATTAGCAATAACGGTTACGCTCTCCGAAATATTAATAGATTATTTAATAAATTGTAAACTTTTGCGTTATTAAATATTGGTTTTTCTTCGTGGGATATTTTTTATTGATTATTTAAAAAAATCTGATTGAATAATTGAACTAAAGGCTTAAACATATGTATTAGTAGTAAAAGTTTCATTAATCTGAGTTAAAAATACCGAAAGAAACATTTTTTGTGATGTATTGTAAACATTTGCGTGGTACTGTATGATAAGACACTAGTAGTATTGAAACAAACTTGCAATTTTTGTATTGATGTTAAAACATGCATATGTTATAATTTTGAATAATATATATATATATATATATATATATATATATATATATATATATATATATATATATATGTCATTCGCAGACAGTACTGTTTCGCTGTATCACAGCTCTTCGGTGCGACTAGACATCCGAATGCCTCAAGCCCGGATTGAAACCCAATTTGGTTTGAGACAGAGTCTCTACCACTGTGCTGTCTTCACTCGGCAGAATGAGTCAGCCAAATCTAGCGTATTGTTTTTACAAATGTAAACAAACGCCAAACAGCCGAAGTGCTCTATTCATTTTACCGAAGAGCTTCGCATGAACGCAGGTGGCTATCGCACATATAATGCTGGTGTTAATAAAACAGTGTTCGATGTGAAAAATAGATATTAAGAATATAGTATATATTAATAAATATACATATTATCCCTCGCCGATTGCACGACTCAGAGTTTCATGCATATATATATATATATATATATATATATATATATATATATATATATATATATATATGCATGACGGTGGAAGCCGAATTTTGATTGGAAATGTTAACTATATAATGTTCAGTCTATATATCTTTTGCTTTGAAGAATGTAATAGACAGTTTTTTCATCAATTACATAGTTTGAACATTATATAATGAAACCCTTGCACCTAAATACGACCTCGTTTATGTGTATTCATATTGATCCAACCTCGTGTATATGTATTCATATGTCTTTTTGTTGTTTCTGTCCGTACGAGGATTACATCAATAAGTTTGTAGCCTAATTTTATAGGCACATTTATCTTTCGCAACAAATATGCTTCCTTGTAGGTGTATTTAATTCAGAGGTTAATATTAATCAGACAGATCGAACATTATACTGTAAAGATCAAAATTCACTTGATAGCGTTGTGATGTATTGATTAAGTTTCATTAATAGCACATCATAGTTAATTTGTCGGGTTTTACATCGCAGTTTGCAAGTATCCGCTGGGAGGTGGTCGCGATTTTGTTGTGATGGTGAAGGATCTTACACTCTGAAAGACCCTTTGGGAGGGCAATTATTAAAGAGATTTGTTGTAGAGAAACAGCGGGAATTTACTTTAATGTAAGTAGCTTCGTCATCACTGAATTCTCAAAAGCCTACTCATTTCAGCGTTAATGAGTTTGATGTCTTGAAAGAGAATTCACGAAGAATTAAAATCAGCTTCCGTTTTGCAAATAAATTCGCTGTTGTTGCTGAAATGTTACCCTAATTAGGGAAATTTTAAACTTCAAGATAAAGAGAAAAACTGCTTTCTCAACATCTTGTTTTTTTTTTTTGTTTTTTTAATTTATATTACAGATTTAAGGTATGCATAAAAGAAAAAAGCATATACTCGTTAATTTTTTTAATAAAGATTTTAGAAAAATATTACTTAATTTGTAAATTTCCGATGTTACAAATTCTTAGATTGCGTAAAGAAGTTCCATTTCTTATAATTTCATTCTTAGATTGTTGCTTTTTCTTTTGTCTCTCTGTCTTTCCTTCTATCTTTCTGTTTTTCTTTCTACTTCTCATTCTTTCTTTTTGTCTTTGTCTTTTTCTTTCTCTCTATCTTCCTTCCTTCCTTCTGTATTTCCTTCTTTTCTTTTTTTTATCCCTTTTTCTTCTTAGTTTATATTCTTATGCCCTGTATTTTTTCTCTTCACTTTTCATCCTCAACTTTTTAATTTTTTTACCTTCTTCTTCTTCTTCTTCTTCTTCTAACCCAAACAAAAATCTGCAATGTTATCGATCCTGACCTGGCATGTCGGCTTCAGTCACTTTCCCGTAACGTAACTTCCCTGTGTCTTTTCTATAAATATTTTAATGGCTATTGTACTGATTTCCACTTTGGTGCCTATACCTCACGACTTTGAGCGCGGTACTAGACTGGAAGCTATGCCTTATCATTTTATCGTCGAAATTACTACATGAAACTGTAAGTTCTATGCTAATAGTTTCTTCATTCGCCGTTCTCGCTTATGGATCTCTCTGCTTCTTGCTTTCCTGTCAACTATGATCTTGAAAAATTTAAATGCAACTTTAATTTTTGTCTTCTCCTTCCTTGAATGTTGTTACTGCTTTTTCTCTCATATGAAGTGTTATCAGTTGTCTTTATTCTCAGAGTAAGCCAATTGACGTTTTTATCGCATTGCATGAAGTGAAAGGATCCAACCTATGTGTATGTTTTTTCCCTTTATCTTACACCAACGTTTTTCTTTACATTCGACACCAACCTATTCTTGTCAATGTTCTTTATCTTGATTCGAATCTTTCTTTCATTTTTTTCTTCATTCATTCATCGGCATTTTTCTTTTATCGCTCTTCTTTTTCTTTTTCTCTTGTCCTAGATTTTGGCGTTGCCTCTGGAAATACAAGACGTCTTCATGGTAAGTAAATAAATAAACACAAATGTCCTGTATGGTCATTTGATGCCACAAAGACTCGTTTAAAAGTGCATTCCGTCGCGCTCGCTGGTAAATAATGAAGAAACCATCTCTTGGTGTCTGGCACCAGCGTCTGAATAGCTTGAAATGTGATCTGTCCCAGTTAGCATTAGTTATTTAGGATATCGCCTTGCTTGAACAAAAAGGGTGGCCCACGAGCTGGTTAAAAACCGAATAATAATCTTTTTAATATATATTTTAAAAATTCTGTTCTTCATTTTAAAAATTAATTTCTTTGTTATTGGAAAAATCCCGAAGAGTAACGTATAAAAATGATTTAATTTGTAAAATATTTTTTTTAATTGAGTTCACTCCATGGCAGTCAGTAAAGCTACAAAGACACAAGGTGTTATTGTGGAAGAATTAAAAAGAGAAACATCACTAAGGGGCGAAAAGGATTTCCGACGTGATCTAATGGTTAGCAAGCTTGTCTCGCTAAATCACTTTTAACTGAATAGTGAGTTCGATCCTCCATGGGTGCTCCATACTTTCGGCCTTGTGCCACATGTAAGCTACGCTTAGAAAATCACCATTATCAAGGAGCGAGGACAAAGGAAAAGTAGCAACTGACATTGCATTTAAATGTCTGAAACCAGAAAGGAGTTGCACAAGCGAGAAGTGCGAGAGAAGAAACTATTAGCATAGAACTTAGAGTTACATCTAGCCAACTCAATTTTAAATTGGTGAGACCTAGTTGCCAATCAAGTACTGCGATTAAATTCATAAAGACTAGGTACCCTAGCGGAGAGTTTATATGAACAATTTCCATGAAAATATTTATAGAAAAGGAACAGAGAAGCAACTTTACAACAGTGGGAAAGTAATTGAAGCCGAAATGCCAGATCAGGACCAACAATATATGATGGATTCTTATAAGAGTCACTAAGACCATATATAATAATTTTTTCAATTCTTTTTTTACATATTACTATACCTTAAGCACTCCAGGTCTTCTTCTTAATGTGTTGTGCCTCTTCAGGACGTAGGCGATCATGGGTCTCCACAATTTCCTGTCCTTTGTAGCTTTTAATAAATTTTATCTTTTATTTTTCCTAAGCCCTGTTCCACCATCCAGTCACTCAATCTCATTAAGTATGTCATGCACAGTTTTCCTCTCTCTTGCCTTCAATCTGTCCTGTGAGTAGCAGATTTTCCAAGCCCTCTCTCCTCATTATGATCCCTAGAAACTATCTCTTTCTGATGTTAAATATAATTTTCTTTTTTGTTTCTATTTTCTCTAAAACTTTGCCATTTTTCACATCTTCAATCCATGGTATCCTCAGCATCCTTCTGTAGAATCATATTTCTGTTGCTTCAAGTATCTTTTTCACCTTTGAGAAGATTGTCAAGGAAAAGATTTTAAATTTTATAAAAATTAATCGGCTGGGTTTCCTATTTGGTAAATTGTAAATTAACCTTTCTTATGAAAAAAAAAGTAAGCATTTTACCCCAAACAAAGCAGGAGTGCCACTAGCACGCAAGGGGTTACAGAGGATTGAGAACAAGAGTAAAGAGACGTGAAAGAGGAAAGGATGAAGAGAAGGACTGGGAATAGATCAAGGATCTGGAGATTTCGATTGACATTACATTTGAATAGTTGCAGATTGTAGCTATCAGAGAAGCAAGTAAGAGGAATGTAGTTCCACAGACGGGAAGTGCGAAACCTGAAAACATTGGAGTAGAAAAGACGGCTATATTTAACCATTTCAACAGTGAAAGGGTGAGACTGAGATGCCAACCTAGTAACACGCTTAAATTCATGCAGTTTGGGAACCAGCGAAAGTAGCTCCTCGGAGCAGTTACCGTGAAAGTGTTTGTAGAAAAGACATAGGAAAGCAACGGCACGTCTGTGAGAGAGCGGCTGCAAACAAAATGCCAGATCAGGGCCAATCACATTGCATATCCGTCTCTGGATTTTGTCGAGGACCTCAAGACGAACAGCGGGAGCTCCAGACCATATATGGCAGCAGTATTCCATGCAAGGGCGAATGGTTGATTTATAGATTTCAAGGATGAACTTACGCGAGAAGAAACTTTCTAGCGTGACACGTAGAACCAACGGTGGATGAAACTATTGATTCAATGTATTTGTTCTATCTCAGATCAGCTGACAGTGTGAGACCAAACAGGCGCAGAGAGGCGCTCTCGTGGAGTTGAGCATGCCAATATTACATGATTTCATAAAATATAAAAAAAAAAAATTAAAAGTTCAAATTTGTAATCTAGAGTTCTTTTTCACTTAATAATTTCAATTAAGGACACTAAATTACGAATTGAAAAACATATTTTGAGAATTGATTCATTCGTTTTCTACGGTTTATCAAACATTTGCAGGTTAGTTAAAGTCAGAAAATATTTTTACAGTATCAGATTTTTATGAGGGCGGATAATAATGATTTAGTGATACATGTCTTACTAAATAACCCATAGCTGAGGAGAGAAGAGGTGGATTGACACCTTACTCAACGGTATTTGCATGTAAGTGAATATAACGAATCCAATTGGATCTCGGCTCTACGATTAAAAATTCCGAGCCATTATCCTCTACAGCACCAGAACATCCAAGATTAAAGCACCTGGTATTCCCAAGCGGTCCCCCATCTAGGTACTGACCAGGTTCGACGTTGCTTAGATTCGGTGATCGTACGGGAACTGATGTTTCAACATGATATGGTCGTAAGCATTGTTTGTATCTTGATCCCTGCCACTACATATAATTCCATAAATAAAGCCATTATTTAGTCTGAAGATGTTTTTTTAAGGTCGAAATGCTTTAGATAGAAATCTTCCCATTTTGTCATTCAATTACACGCCATTTGTCTGGTATCCATATTTTACCTGTCCTATTTTCCCACATATTCTATAAAACCTAAATGGTAGTTTATTTGCCTTTCACTGTCTTCTTTTCTTTCGCTCTGTCAGATTTCTTTCCTCATCAAATAAAATCGAAACACACCAGCAAAATTGGAACCTGGACCACCGATTAACAATATCCACTGCACCAGTCGCACGTCTAAGCTTACAGCACCTGATATTCCAAAGAGATCACCCATCTAGATACTGACCAGGCTCAGACATTGCTTAACTACGGTGATCATACGGGGGCCGGTGTTTTGAACGTGATGTATCCGTGAGCCCACATTATAAGAAACATGGTTGGTTTGTTGATTTTGTTTAGCGTCATATCAACACCTTTAGGGGTTTTTTAAAGCCGAAATATTTTGAACACAGTTTTATGGCTTCAACTAAATATATATTAAACGTAATTGTATGCCTTCAACTACAGATACAATGTATTGTTGGTCAGTTTGCTATAAATAGGTATTGTTGGTCATTTTACAATATAAAAATGTATTACTGGTAATTTTACTACAAAAATACTTTCATAAGGTTTTGTTTTTGTTTGGGGTTTCACTATTTTCCCATAGCTGGGATCTTAACCGATGCTACCAGCCCGAATCAGGGTGTACCTAGGGATAATAGCAATTAAGAGGTAGTTCCACGCACCTCAAAATCTCCAATCTCTAGATCACTGGCCTTGCTACCGGATGTAGTTTATTGTCATACCCAGAACTGTTGTAAGAAATTACGTTGAATGAACATATTTTATTTGCTTCCTTTGGGGGATCAGTTCACAATGAGATTACATAGAAAACTGGACCCCACTCTTAATTTTTATTTTTATATATCATTGATCTGGAGTGTTTGATCTATAGTAATATGCAAAATAAAGAAAAGATTATTCGTGGTTGACATGTCTTTTGTACAACACCACGTTCTAGTACCGTTCTGGGTATGATAGTAAACTACATCCGGTAGCAAGGCCTGTGATTGGGAGGTTTTGAGAAACGTGGAACCACCTCTTAATTGCTGCTATTCCTAGGTTTGCCCTGACCCGGGGTGGTAGCACCTGTTAGGGTCCCGGCTATGAGCAAACAGTGAGCCCTCAAACAGAAAGTATAAAAATGCATTTACACTATTTACATTACTCGCACTGCTGTCCTCATTTTTAATGTCATATACACGAGGTTTCGGCAGTTGTACACTCCGGCAATCTTCAGGTGATATAGGTTCGAATTTCTAACCGGACCCTTTATTCAGCAAGCTGAGGTAGAGTGTTTTACTTCAACATGCCATACTTTTTCTGGATATCTAAGTTTCAGTTATTTCCTTTTAGTAACTCAACTCAATGTTTTTTCTACATAAAAATACATTTGCATAGTAAAAAATATACCATCAATAGATTTTGTAAAAGAGAAAAAAATTACCACTAATAAATTTTTGTAAAGGAAAATATACTCAGGCTCCCAAATTTCGGCATTAAATGATCCATAAGGAGTTGATATTTTAAAGCATTTCACCCTAAGCAAGGCAGGAGTGCCACTAGCACGCAACGGGTTACAGAAAGTGAAAGTAAGAGAAAAAAAAGGGGAGATTGAGAAAAGGGTAAAAAGAAGAACAGGGATCAAGATCAAGGCATACTATGTCGATGGACATTACATTTAAATTTTTGAAGATTATAGTTATCAGGAAAGGAAGTAAGAGGAAGGGAGTTCCACTGTTGGGAAGTGCAAGACAAGAAGCTGTTGGAGTAGAAGAGATGGTTACATATAACTGTTTCGTCAGTAAAAGTGTGGGACTGAGATGTCAACCTAGTAGCACGCTTAAATTCATGCATTCGGAGCACCAGTGGAAACAGCTCGTCAGAGCAGATGCCATGAAGATATTTGTAGAAAAGACAGCGGGAAGACACATTGCGTCTGTGAGACATTGACTGGTGTTCGAGATTCAGGTCAGGACCCATCATATTGCATATCCGTCCTTGGATTTTAATCCAATCATTCCTGTCAAACCATGAAAGGAAGGTCAACCTGAACATGTTCTTTTCCATTTCCTTTCATAAGAACGCTGTTGTACCCCCAAGGATCTATTCTGTGCGCTATACTGTTTCTGTTCAGACAACATTACCATTTACTCCTGTCTCAATAGCAAGTCCGGCATTGTTGACAAAGTTAACCTGGCTATTGTTCTTGAAAAGGACCTCCAATCTGTGGTTGACCAGGGCTTGTATATTTTAATGCTACAAAACGAAACTGATCTCATTTACCAACCATAGAGAAACTTCCTTGACCCTATCAGCTTGGTTGATGCTCGACTTCACGAGATTGTCTCATTGCACTTTCTTGGTCTCACCTTTTCCACTGACCTGAGTGGAACAACTACATTGAATCAATAACTGCATCTACCACAAGGAAAGTTGGTTGTGTGTCGCACCAAAAGGTTTTTCTCATTTGAGTCCATCCTTCACATCTACAAATCTAACATTCGTCCACACATTGAATACTGTTGCCATACATCGTCTGGTGACCCAGATATGCCGCTAAACAAACAAACAAACGCTCTAGTATTTTAACGCGAATATTTCTATGTCAAGAAGCCTCTCCCGAAAAATTCAAATACTTTTACGGAATGTAAACAGATACTGACAGGTATGGTAACCTGGAGGCATTGTAGAATAATTATAAGACATTACTACTTGGCATCTCACTTCGGTAGTCGATCTTTCTTACGCACGGTATGTCTAATTTCTTGATCAGAAGAAGTTTGAAGGAAAACAGGTTAAAACATCGTCAGTACCAAACCGAAGTAAATTATGAAAAGAATTAAGAAGGTATCGACTTTCAGAAGAGAGAAGCGACTCTTGATGTTAGAAATAACAACAGGCTTTATTTGTCGAAAGTTACAATGATCAATTAAATTTTTTCAAATTCTACAATGTTGTGGCCTACAGAGATACGGCCTGTGTGTCAGGAGGTGTCAGTATTATTCGGAAAATATCGCAAAAAAAAAAAAAAAAGCAAAAACAACAGTGCTACTGACCAGTGTGGCTGGTAATCGGTTCAACAAGTCAATCAGTGAATTTCCTCTCCAACATCTGCTTTCCAACTCGATCTAAATATATCACAGGATTTTCTGAAATATAATTAGCTTGACAAACTGCGTAAAATCGGACCGAATGACTAAGCATAAGAACATATCAATTTTCAAGCGATATTTTAAAAATCGCTTCAAAATGATATACTACTAGAGATTTTATGTAATTCGGCAGAAAACAAACGTCCATGATCCAAGTCCAAAAGAAAAAAACACCTCAAGACGAGTAAAGTAAAAAGAACTAAGCAACATGCTCAATATACTAAGTAGAGCAAATCTAACTATGAACCTAAACAGACAGGCAAACCTACCTAGGTTTCACCTACGCGGATCGCCAGCGTACCCTCACGATCCACGTAGGTGAAACATAGGTAGTTTTGTCTGGCTCTTTAGGTTCATAGTTAGATTTGCTCTACTTAGTGTATTGAGCATGTTGCTTAGTTCTTTTTACTTTACTCGTCATTAGCTGTTTTTTCTTTTGGACTTGGATTCTGGGCGTTTGTTTTCTCCTGAATTACATGTTCTTAGTTTTTTCTTTTTTTTTATTCCTTATTTTTTTGGGGGGGATATTGGTTTGTTCATTTACAAGCCAAAACACCTAACGTTTTTCCGGACGAGTATACTTACTTATTTTTATAAGATTATTATTATTATTATTATATATGTATGTATGTATAAGATGCGTATATTTTGGCAGCATGTTTTCATTGAGACATGTTTTGTTGATTAATTTAGACTTGATCTGTCTACTTATTTTCATTTGGATCCTTTCATATTCATGGATAAGCTTTTTGGTGTTGTTATTGAAGGACAAGAGAAAATTGCTGCGTTGATACATATTTCTTATATTTTATCTTCTAGTGGAGCGACCATGTTTACACTGTAACAATGGCAAGAAAACTGGCGCAATCAAACTCAGACTTTAATCTCGCGACCACAATATTATCAACTATAAGCACACATGAGCAGAAGGCAGTGTGACAAACTTTAAGATTATGTTATTGCGAAAGTCCTTGTCGTATTTTGCATTTTGTGATATTTATTTAAACCTCTACTCCTGTTCAAAAGACTGAGGAGGAGTACTGTTTTGTAGAATTATAACTGAAGGGAGTGAATTGACTTTGTAGGATTGAAGGAAACGTCTCGGTTGCGTTTTTGTTTCAAACAAACTCAAAATTATCTGTTTTTAAGTTATTGTATGTTGTCCTGGAATTCATTACAGGTCATGGTGTATATCAGAATTGACACTTTGACATGGTGTAATGTTTAAGAAGTTTGTTTCGCTAAATATATTAAGAGTGAATAGCGAGGTCGATCCTCACTGGGTACACCACTCTTTCGGCATTTTGTCATATCTAAGGCATGCTTGAAAAATCACCATAGGACATCTCAGAATTCAGCCTCCGCTTTTTAACTCACTGCAAATGTTAATTGTTCTACTAACCTCATATTGCCTACCTGACTATCCTGACTTAGTCGTAATAAATAGTGATTAAATCGGCCTTCAAGAAATTTTTATTGTCCACTATCAGACATAGTGTCGCCACAATCAGGCTCAGAGTGAAGGCTTATGGAAAAAGTCTCCATTCGAATACCCCATTGGTCTGAAATATCTTCACTCTAAATAATGTAAAGTGAAAGAGGGTCGTATTTGAATTTATGCAAGCTGTTTGTTTCTACAGAATTGTATTTCCGTATCCGATTCAAAACTTAAACGTAATAAAAATGTTCATGTAACTGAAGAGCTAGTATACATATTATTTGATATTTTATTTTATTCACACATTTTTTAAAATATGAAAACTCACTTTTTATAAATGCTGACATGTCTATTATTAACCCTTTTATTATTCGTTGCTGACCTGCGGCTTATAAACCGGAAGTGGGACTGGAAGGAAAGGGAGACAGTAATCTTTTTAGACTTCTTTCTTCTCTCTACTGCTTGTCATACGAGGCACAACGATAATTATCCGTTTCTTTATATATCTGTCATTCTTCCTCTCTATGACACAACCACTGCTGTTATCATTTCTTCGAGTTTCTTCCAAATTATGTTGTTTCTATTTGAAAAGTACCAGGGTAAGTCAAAACTTATTCGCGCATTCGCCATAACATATCTTTAGGTTTGTCACACTGCCTTCTATGAGTGCTTAGAGTTGGTACCTTTTTCTTTATTGTTTGGGAATAATCATGGGCACTTGGGAAATATAGTTGATAAGTTATTACTGTCATATATAGTCTGATGTCCCGGCTGTACATCTCGAGGTCTTCGACAAAATCCAGAAACGAATATGCAATGGGATAGGTCCTTATCTGGCATCTCGTCTACAGTCGCTTTCTCAAAAGACGTGCCGTGACTTCCATCTGTCTCTTCTACTAGCAATTTCACGGCAACTGTTCCGACAATCTACTTTCGATGATTCCCAGACTGCATGAATTTAAGCCAGCTCCTAGCCTGGCATCTCAATCCCACCCTTTCACTGTTGAATCGGTTAAATGTAACCGACTCTTCTACTCAAACAGCTTCTTCTGTCGCACTTCCAGTCTATGGAACTCCCTTCCTCTTGCTTGTTTCCCTGATAACTATAATCTTCAAATATTCAAGTGTAATGTCAATCGACATTTTCTGATAACTTGATCTTGTTCCTAGACCTTTTCTTTATCCTTTCCCCAAACACACCACTTTACTCTTGTTCTCTACCCTCTGTAATCCCTTGCATGCTTGGGGGGAACTGAAAAAAAAATCCTGTTGCCTTTGCCAGTGTTTTGAATTAAGATCAGTCTTTCTAAACTGGTTGCTACCCAAAGCTAGCGAGCCTAGACTATAGAACTATTTAACCTATAGCCGAGAGGAGAAAATGGATTGATGTCTTTACCAAGAATATTAATGTGAGGGTGAGAAAACACAAACACATTCTTTTAGAAAGAAGTTAGGTTACTTCATGATTTATTTTGTTTTGTTAATCAATTCACTCCAAGCAAGGTGATAATGCTACTAAAACGCAAGGAGGTCTACTGGGAGTGAAAGAAAATGAGAAGATTTTAGAAGGAAGCAGGAACTCAATTTTAAATACGAATAAACCTCTACACCTTTTAAAAGACCGGGGAGGAGAGTGAACTGGACAATAAGCTAACCTATCTACTCATCTAGGGTGCCCATTTGGGAATATCAGGTGGTGTAAGCTTGGATGTGTGGATGGTGTAATGGATAACATCTGTGAATTGCAAAACGGTGGACCGAGTTCCACTTCAGTCAGGCTCGTTGCATTCACTTACACGCAAATACTATTCGGAAAGGAATTAATCCACCTCTTCTACCTCAGCTATGGGTTAATTAGTAAACTATTTTCTAAATTCTTGGAATCTAAAAATATTTTCTGTATGTTAATAACCTGCAAAAGGTTTATGAGTCGTAAATAAACAAAAACATCACTTCTAGACGCAGTGCTTGAATTTTTGCATCCTATAATATTTGCAATAATTTCTTAGAAATAATTATTTTATTTCAGATGGCATACAATTTTAAACTCATTTTTTTTTTACAATGCTATGTTATTTTAAAATGTAAGCGACCATGGCTGTATACGTTATTTTTTACGGTGAATTTTCATGAGTTTTAGGAAAGATAGTAGATTGGTTTCCCGCTGCCTTCCCAACGCTTGTAAATTCAAATTTATCATTCTCCTAGACTGGCTGCAACCCAAGGCTATGGATCGCCTGATGTTTAACCTTTAGCTGGAGAGTGTAGTTGGTTTCATGATTTCTCTAAGGGTATCAGTGCGAAAGTAAACGCAACAAACTAAGCTGGGAATTGAACTAGGATCGCCTATTGAATTTTATGCACCAATAACCGTTGCAGTACCAAGTTCAAATTAAAGGCCACATAGACACATATAGGGGGAACTTAGTGATGATCAAACCCCCTACACATCGTATTGGTTTGAGATGTGACATAAGTCTAATTCATTCCAAAGACCGATTTAGGCCGAAATTCAGTTTCAAGCCAAAAATTGAGTTCTTTAAATCTGAGGAACTTCAAAATCTTTAACTCTGCTTTCTTGGCATTTTGAAGTTACTATATCAATATAAATTAAAAAAACTTTTCAAATCACTTTTTTTTTTTTCAGTTACTTTAAAATTTCACTTTAACTGTTCCCTCCACATCCAGACACAAATCCCAAATGCCGTTCACATACCAGACGAAAGGCAGATTTTTAATCCCGGGCTCATCCTGATTCCAAAATTGTATATGTCTTTATAAAGCAAGTGTGGTTAGAGTTGGAGAGGCTTCAGACACACGGACGGACAGACAGAATTTTCCGTTTATTTATATAGATCAATTGTATCTAACGGTTAGCTTCGTGGCTCGAATAGATGCTACCTGGTACTTTATAACAGAGACAAGTAGAAATTGATTCATTTTTCCCCTAATGGTATTAAGATAAAGTGAATGTCTGATATTAAACTTAGTCTCGTTGATTCCATTGCTCACTTAGATATCCATTACGCCACATAACATATTGTCGCGGTATGCTAGAATAGATCGGTATCCATTACCTCCTATTGATTCACTGAAATATATTTACTTTTGTTTAATTTACAAGCTGGTGAAGATTGAACACGCTATTATTCAAACGTGTCGTTCGCTTATTCTTAAGAAAAAAAAGGGAAAATGTTGCAGTGGTGTTTTCCAGGATAAAATTAATTGTACGATTTTTGAATGAACTGTTTTAATCATATGAAATTAACTAAAATAGAAATACTTGGTGATACCCATCCAAATGAGATCCGACAGGTTGTACTCTGTTATGTGGTACTAGCAGCGAGGATTATTCTCTGATTTGATTTATTATGAGAACTGGATTCATGACATTTTTCCAAAGTATCAGTGTGGAGTGAACGCAAAATACTTCGACTTGAAATCGAAATCTTTGCGCTGATTCCATTTTCCCTGTTATCAACCGTTAGACAAACTACACGCATCACCAGCACAAGAAATGGAACTCAAGATAAAACAGATAAACCAGAAACTACGATCTGGAGTTGGAATGAAAACAGTGATATATATATATATATATATATATATATATATATATATATGTCAAGTGCATCAAATATAAGTTTGGTAAAGACGTATATGTCCAATGGTTCATTTTACCGTGAGGTTTATCTTGTACAACGCTCGGGAGCCAATCGAGGTAGAGGGTTATCTTAAGAGGTAGTTTTTTGTGAATCTGTTCCACAGAGCAGTAGTTCGCGGGAAGAACTGTTCGAGTGGAACTTACTTCTCGCCGATGGAATATGGAGGGAATATAGGTGATTTGCTCCAATATAAGTAGCATGGCGGGTCCTAGCCGTGAAGGCTAGACCTGGTGAAACCAAGGAATGTAGTTCATTCGAGTACTTTCCATGGTAGTAGCTATAGAGCAGTGAGAGACTCACCACATTGCACCTATAAGAGATAGGTTGGAGGGTGGAAAATAATTCTTCTTCAACAAGGACTCGGGGAGGCTTTTGAACTCTATCAAGACTGGAAAGTGGGGATTGGCCAGCTCCAGCCCAAATATGGCAACGTTACTCTATTTCCGGCCTGATTTGGTGCTTATAAAAGTAGAGGATATCAGGAGTCAGGTACTTATTGGAGCGGTATGGGGAGCGGGTGATCATTTTATCAGCATCTTTAGCGATGGTTCGTATATAAGAGATCAATTTGATGTCGGTGTGACTTTGTGAATAAAATAATAAATTTACAATTAAAAATAATCATATTATTAAATATTTACAAATTAATGATTACGAAATATGAAATATATGCATTTTGGTTGTTAATGGAAAAAATGATAAATAAAACTTGATAGAAAATGGCGGAAAATGTGAAAAGTTTCTGAAACAGATCAACAAAATGTCGGACACAAAATAACAAATGATAAAACCAATCTTAAATGGTTTATGAAAAACAGAGAGTGAGAGCTTTTTTTTTCCTTAGGTGACGAATTTCTTGGTCTTCATATAGCACATTAGACATTCCAGTCCAAAACACATTTTTGTTTCTAAGGACATTTTCTGTTATCTTAATACTTTGCTTATTTTCTGAAAGGCTCTTTTACTGTTCTAAGACGACTTCGGATTTCTGTATTATACTTTCCTTCACTTGTTTCTATTCTAACCGGACAGTTTCATTTCTGAAGCTATTTCATTTTCAAATCCCCGATACTTAAATCTTATTTTAGATTGTCCTTTTTGCTTACAACCATGTATTCTTCCAGTTAATATTCCTTTCTTCTTGCTTTTCTGAATTGCCTAGTCTATTAGTATATTCAATTTTTTTGATCAGCAATTAATAAAATGTCATCTTCGTTTTAGTCCACTGATAATAAAACCCCGTAGGTTTTCTTGTCTTTTTAAATATTAGTTCATTGGAGAGTTTAAATAGATGCCGTGAGAACATACATTTTGTCACAGTTTCTATTTTTGTGCATATATACTTAACTCGCTCTCAATTGACATATAAGGTGATATCTCCAAAAATAAAAATTGTCAGCACCTCTTTAAGCACAAAATAAATATGGGACTATCACTCATGGTGAAAATGAAACAGGAAGAAATTGTTTATTGGCAACGATATTTATGTCAAAAGGAAGACAGGCTTATAAAATCTAATATGTGAATGTTGTTTTCAAAAGCTGAAATTGGCGAATGGTTTGCCTCTTTGTTGTTCACGGTATTTGATCAAAGGTAAGGAGGCCAGCAGTAAACAGCACAGAAAATCGTTTTATATGATTTCGGTTCTGCTTTATATTCGTGATCAGTAAGAGATATTTTGCCTTCACTTGGTTTGGAATGAGACAAGCTTAACAGGAAGGTTCGAATGGAATTCGTCAGAAGACGAAAAGAATTTTCGTATCATGTGACTGGGAATATCGAAGCAAATTCCATAATGAGGAGAGATAAAGGAAACAGCTTTGCCTAATTCTGTAAGAGTATGATGTCTGTTTTGATCGTTTTTTTCTTCTGCGGAATTAATTTCCTTTGTGAGGATATCATTCGTGCCAAAAATGGTCAGATATAAGATCCGCATTTATTGACGGAATTACTCAGTCTCACTTTCAAATCTTGAGAGAGTTCAAAATCGTTTAAGCGGTCTTATAGGGGGGGATGCTTTATTTCTACTCTGTAATCTCTTTCGAACAGGCGTAAAATCGCAAGACTATCGCCACTTGACCGTTATTTCCATAGCAAAATATTCCGGTGACCCCCCGCCTTTCTTTAATTTCGAGTTCTGAGTATGACTATAAACTATATCCAGCAACAAGGCCACTGATCGGAAGATTGGAGGTCTTCAGGACCGTGGAACCACCTCTGAACTGCTGTTGTTCCCATATCCACGCTGATCCGTGGTGGTAGCACCTGTTGGGGTGTCCCAGTTAGGGAACCCCCAAACAAAAACAAGACCTCATGAAAGTATAAAAATAGATTTTTTATAGTAAAATTTGTTGGAATTGTGGGGTACACTGATGTACTAGTGAGCCAGCCAAAATGAGCTGACTCATTTTATAGTTCACCAATAGAAGGGTTAACCAATCAGAAGGCTCAAAATATTCAATGCGACGTGTATAAAGGTGGCCATGTTTTTTTCCCGAATACTCACTGCCAACCTTTGTTCGTGAGTGTTAATCTTTAACGTTGTTTCATTGAACAGATTAGGTACTGCGCCGTATTCTAGATTCATAGACTATGGTGAACATGGTCAACAAAATTAACAAAAATACATCAATCAACATGAAAGAACTTTCATGACATCGATCCATATAATATCCGACAATTTCTTAAAGAAATCAAACTTGTTTGGTTTAGTTTGTTTTACGGCATATCAACTTCAATGGGTTATTTAATGCCGACAAAATTTTCATTGTTGGTAATATTTTTTTTTCAAAAATCTATTTCTGGTAATATTTTTTTTCCTTCAAAAATTTATTTCTGGTAAGAATTCGATGGTAATATTTTTTTTCAAAAAATATATTGCTGGTAATAATTTTTTTACGCAATGTATTTCTGGTATTAAAACCTATTTTTACACTTTCATAGTGTTTTGATCTGAGTTTGGGAGTTAACAATTTACCTATAGCTGGGATCCTAACAGGTGTTACCACCCGGGTCAGGATGGACCTGGGAACACCAGCAATTAAGAGGTGGTTCCACATTCCTCAAAATCTCCTGATCAGAGGCCTTGCTGTTGGATGTAGTTTATCGTCTTACCCAGGACAGGAAATCAAACTGGATTCGAAAATATAACTTCAATAAAACTACAGCATGAAACACACATATCACTGTCTCTAGTAATTATGTCTACACAGACATTTATATGGACAAAAGATGAGTATCAACTACTATGTACTCAAACATGAAAGCAGAATAACCTATCATATATTAATTACTTTCAAGATCCCAAGAAAATTAAATTTCGACATTAAATGACCCATAAGGAGTTGATATGCCGTTAAACAAACAAATTTCAAATTCTTTAGTTCCACCAGTTCAGAGCTTTATAGCTAGGGAACGCCATGCTACGTACATGGAGTTAAATCATCATCATTTCCCCCGTATTCCAAAGGAAGAAGTTCCACTCTAACAGCTTTTTCCAAGAACTAGCTCTTTGTGGGTGAGATTCCGGCATGGGTGCTTTCCTGAACGCTACAATCTTGACCTCTTCAACTTTTGAGCTCTTCAACACAAGGGTCACGGGTTACTCCCCTTATCTTCATAATCTTCACTTCCTACCACGTCCTCTTACATTTATATCCTACACCTCATTCATTAACCCACTATCTTGAGTGGCTCTTGAGACTTATGTTCATTATTTTTAAAAATCCAGACTAGGATTCCTGTAGTATTCCGGAGATTAAGATTAAGATTAAGTGTTCTACTTGATTATTGAGTATACAGTAATCTTTATCTTATAACTTATAACTGAGTACTCCAACATTGTAGCCTTGTGCTATGCTTGGGTAAATTAATTTTTGAACAATAGGATCATTAATTAAATGTAGCTTAGTTTAATTTAAAATATCTGGATATATAATGCAACTCTTTCTCGAAGACGTGCGTGTCATAATTCCAATCCAAGTGCTATAAAACTCGAATTCACGAAGTGAGGTGTAGTATAATGGTTAACAAGCCTGGTCTGCTCGATATTTTGATTGATTAGCTAGTTCGATCCTCACTGAGTGACCTTATACAAAATTCAATATTAACCCTCCGTTAATCTTGTGGATCATTGCCACAGGCATTAGTGTCGTGGTGTCTTAAAACAGCCCATTTAAAATATTAGACAGATGTCGTTGAGTTCGCCGCTTTCTTGTTACATATCGTCGCGAGGTTTTTTTTCTTATTTTTATAGGATCAATAAAGAAAATTACAGAAGGTCTTATTTTGAAAATTTCAATTAAAAGGACTGTATTAAAAACCGATCTTTAAATTTAAAATATGCAAAAAAAGTTTTTAATTTATGTCCCGTGTAATTTTTAAAAGAATCCATGAGTCATCTGACAGCTCTTGAATTGTTTTTTTTTGTTTTTTTAATATGCATTGAACAATAAGATTTCTGTGATCTTTGCATAAGTTTCTACCCCGATTATTACCGACACTCTTTTCTTTACGGTCACGTGCCATTATTTCATCTTAATACAACAGCTAAAACCAGAAACTCGTAGTAGTTATTTGACAGAGGAATTCAGAAAGGGACTTGACTCATCATGAAAATTTGAACTGGAATGTTCAAATATTCAATCAAGTATTAATATTTTGCGAAAGCAAGCAAGCAAGAAACCAAAAATCGACACATCTTTATCTAAACAAAGACAAAAATTAGGAGAATGTCTTGAAACCCGAATGCTCTTGTAAAACATCAGAAAACTCATGTTCAAATTATCCCCGGAAACTCAAAAATTGGGGAAAACCGTTAAAAAATTAAATTAAAAGTTTTAAACAAATAATTTTCGTTAATCTTCCACCGAAGCCAAATATATAATATTTACATACACACACACACACACACACACACACACATATATATATATATATATATATATATATATATATATATATATATGAGTCATATCACACACACACACACACACACACACACACACACACACACACACACACACACACATACATACATACATACATACATATTACTTCAAAAGTTATTAGAAAAAGATAACCTGAGTGAAGGAGATGTGCTTTCCTTCAATAGGTATAAAGAGTATGCTGGAACAAGAGGTTGTTAATTTCTACAAAAGAAGACGCAGGTTCGTTCCCTGTCAGAGGATACATTTTCTTTACTTAAATTTCTCGAATGCATAAGCAGATTCACGCAGTACATTCTGTTTAGTAAATAAATAATAAATGGGCGTCTATTTAAAATAGGAAGTGCCCTCTCTAAGTAATAAAGATGTCGGATTAAAAATAAAGCCATTAACTCTTTCAAATTTATACATAAATACATAAATACACACAGACACAGACACGCATATATATATATATATATATATATATATATATATATATATATATATATATATATATATATATATATATATATACACTGCGTGCCAAATTATTATCGAGATAACTTTTTTCCCAATATTTTAAAAACCGTTCAATCAATTCACACAAAAACTTTACACAATGTTGGCAATACTGATCTGCGTAATGTAAACAAACTGGCGCCATATTTATTAGCACGGTGATTTGACCGTGCCAAATTATTAGAAAGGTTTAGCAAAATTCCAAGAATTGAGCAAACAAAACGTTTATTAATGTTGAACGTGAATGTTTATGATCAAAAGAAGCTAATAAATAAGATAATCAAACAAATAATAACAGATACAAACAAAGGCACAGTTTTAAACAAATTAATAGGGAATGTGAATTCCCTGTTTTGAAATTACTTGAAGAAGTCTACGCTCCATAGAATTTGTTAATTGTAGGATGTCATCTGCTGTAATGCCGCGGGATATGTCAAGAATTGCTTCCCACAACTCAGCGTTGCTCCTAAATTTTCGTCCGTTGGCGTACAGTGTTCGCTTCATGATGCTCCAAAGGTTTTCGATTGGGTTCATATCCAGAGAATTTGCTGGCCACTTCCTTTTTCGAGGTACATCGAAGCCTGTTTCAAATATTCAGTAGTCTTGTGAGCAGCATGTGAGGGGGCATTATCTTGCATAAAAACAATGGTCCTTCTGAAGGAAACTCTTTGCCTTTTCATCCACGGTTCAAGATGGTCCTTCATAAACGCCATGTATGCATCAGCAGTCATTTTGACGCCATCTGGTACTCTCCATGGGCCCACTAATGTGTTTCCAATAATACCACCCCAGATCATTATGCCTTCACAGCCTTGTTGGCGTCTCAAACACTGATGGCGATTCTGTCCGTTCATTGCCCAGCCTTTGCATCATCTATCTGGCCCATCAAGTGTTGCTCGAGTTTCGTCTGTGAACAAAACTTTAGAGAAGTCAATCTTCATATTGTTCTCGGCCCATTTCAATCGATTTTGAATGTGATTCTCGTCAACGGAGGCTTCGATACAGGTTTGACTGTTGTTGCTATTTCCCTCAGATACCAACACCGAGTACGTTTAGACACAGTAGGATCCCCAATACGACTGAAAAGCTCTTGACTGGTAAGTCCTGGGTTCTTCGTGGCCTCTCGTTTAAGTCGTGACATGAGACGACGTGAAATAACCCTTGGCTTGCCTTTATATGCCCTTTTGCGTACTTGTGTAGGGTCGGCGGTGAATTTTTCACTGTTTGATGACACCTCCCTATCATTTTAGAAATTTATAGTGTAGATTTACCTTTTGAGAGTTCTGAGGTGATAGTTTTCTTTTCAGAATCACTTAAACTGCTTTTACGGCCCATCTTTTCTTATACTTATACTTGTTTACATTCCGCAGATCAGTACGAAAATTTCAATGATTACGCAGATCAGTGTTGCCAACATTGTGTGAAAATTTTGTGTGAATTGATTGGACGGTTTTTGAAATATTAGAAAAAAGTTATCTCGATAATAATTTGGCACGCAGTGCCAAACATATATATATATATATATATATATATATATATATATATATAGAGAGAGAGAGAGAGAGAGAGAGAGAGAGAGAGAGAGAGAGTGAGAGAGAGAAAGAGATAGAGAGAGATATGGATATGATGAAAAAACATACGTATACTTGCACACACACACACACACATATATATATATTCGCGGTACTTATTGGAAAGTGCTCAATGTCAATGATAGAGGTAACATATTCCGTTGTATGGATATGAATTTACAATCCTGGGTTTCATGCTTTTGCGATCGTCAGACAAAAGTATGATTATAGCAAAAGCTTGAAACCCAGGATTACAAACTCATATTCATACAACGGTATATATATATATATATATATATATATATATATATATATATGCCTCATCGACATTTGACAGAGTATTTCTAAGAGGAGAAAATGGCTACATATTTTGGCAATCATCGCATCATACACTATTTTATCTGTCATGACTGGGCCCAATGATAGCTTCGATAATTCTCATGAGCCAAGTTGGTTCTCATTGCAACAGGAAAGAAATTCCTTTTTTTTCAGAAATGTTTGAGGAATAAAACATCTCACAAAGTTGTAATTAGTTTGATTAAATTGATTTTAAAAATTGATTGGTTTTGTTATTTGTCTAATGACATTTTTTTAATAATCAAAATTTTCTTAAATGGATTTTTAGAGTAAATTTCAGTCAGTTTGCAATATTTGACATATTCAGAATGTATGTCACTTGTCGGTATCTAAATGAACAAACAACTTCTAACCATTTCGACAATATCATTGGCTAAATTTGATTTTGCCAAAATTTGTTTTGTCAAAAACTTGACAGTCGTCAACTCACAGATGGCGACTTTTCACCTACATTCAAACAAAACTTTTAATTTGTCCAAATGTGTTGAATGTGTGTTATATTTTTAATATTTTGCTATCAATTTAATTACAAATCAGTCGTCGATTCTGTAAAATCGTTTAAAATCTTCCTTAAATATGATAGGCAAGAAACATTGAAGTTAAGCAATACTAAACAGAACAAGTTTTTGCATGAGTGATCATCTTCTGGTTTTCCTAGAACCCACTACTCAGTGGTAATTGTTCTAACGAGACACGATTGTTAACCATTACACCATAGTGAGGTGTCACAACATGAATTTTTATGCCATGAAGTTTTATAGGTTTGGTGATAAAGGGAAAAGCTGAAACAGTATCAATTCTTCATCGTGTAACACACTTTTTCTTCTAGGTGCTGTATCCTTTCAGGATATGTGCGATCATGGCTCTCCTTTACTTCCTATCATTTGTAGCTCTTAATGTTTGTCTTTTTAATATCCCTTCCATTCCGTTCTTTCATCCATTTACACAAGCTTGTTAGCTAGGTTAATCATGGCTCTCCACTACTTTCTATCCTTAGTAGCTCTTAGCAATGTCTGTCTTTTTACTATCCCTCCATTTTCCTGTTCTGCCATCCATTTATAAAAGCTCTTAAGTCTGTTGAACATGGATCTCCACTACTTCCTATCCTTTGTAGCTCTTAGTAATATTTGTCCTTTTACGATCGCACCACATCCCTGTTCTGTCATCCATTTGCACAACCTCTTTTGTGGGGATACTCGTTATTTAAATTTCTCTCTCACTTGCTTTCAATTTGTCCTGTGAGTTTCAAATTTTCCAAGCCCCCTTTCGTCATTATATGTCAGAAAAATTCCATCTGTCTCTTTATGAGTCTAAGTATCAGTGACCTTTTTGCTTTCGTTTTCCTTCGAACTTCCTCATTGCTCACGTGTTCCGTCCATGTTATTATCAGCATCCTTCTGTAGAACCAATTATCTACTGCCCCCCGGTTCCTCTATTGTTAAGCATTCATGTCAGGATTGATGCTACATAGCAATTCTATACTCTTTTCTTTGTTTCTAATGAATTTTACCATTTCTTAGTATTAGGTTGGTGCAAAATTAATGTCGTTTTCTCACATATGTTACTATGTGAGAAAACGACATTATTTTTGCACCAACCTAATACTTTCTTTCCTTTTGGAATACAGCTTTCGCTACTGCCGTATTTCGTGATGCCACCTTTTTTCCATCGTCTCTTGAAACACTTCTTAGATATTCAATGATCTGAATTTGTTTGATTTTGGCATCTTCACATCCTGAGCCTTTTCTTTGTTGATAACCAGACATTCTGTCTTCTTCTAACTGCCAAATGCACATAATTAATGTACGTGGCTTCAGGAAAAAACAAAAAAAAACCCAAAAAACAAAAAAACAAAAAAATACGCATAAAAATTTGCCGGAATAATTTCGTAGACTGACACGTAATTATAAGCCTAATTTTCATTTAAAACATACACTGTATAATCTTCGATCTATGTGATTAACATTCACCACTTAATTAAGCGCATTGACAAGGAAGGTGATTATGTTGTGAAATAAATGCATTTTGTATAATATAATTTTTGATCATTAAGCTATGGATTTATTGATGCACCTAAATCGTTTTGAATACATTGAATAGACAATATGGCTGCAAAGTTATGAGTTATCTGGTTAAACTTAAATTAATTTATTTTGGTTAATTCCAGTCAGAATTTTCAGCAGTGATTTTAGCAAATTCAAGTGTATTAACTCAGTAAATAGGAGGCATTACTTTCGGATCATTAACTAGTATATAAATATCATTTATGTATCTTACTACATAGTACTTACTACACAGTACGCTATGATCGTTGGCGTGCAGACTCTTTCTTTGTAATCATTTCACCCCTAGCAAGGCGATGAAGCCACTAAGCCGCAAGTGGTTATTGAGTGTTAAAAATATAAGAAATATATATATATATATATATATATATATATATATATATATATATATATATATATTAAGGAAAATTAAAAGAAGAGGAATTAAGAAAACAAAACATAACCACTGATGTTGAATTTACATTTTGAAAAAATCAAAGTTGACTGGAAAGTTTACAAAAATACGTCAATGAAACCTGATCAGCAAACTAATTTCTTACAAAGAATATATATTCTATTCATACGAACCTATCCTAAAAATCTTGCCGGCATTAAATATTCCACTGAAATTGATATGCCGTAAATCAAAATAAACCTAAAAATCATATCGGCATTGAGCTGTTGATAAGCTGTAAAACAAAATAAATGCAAACGAAATCTACGGGTCAAACAGTTGGACATTAACAAAATCACAGGGAAAAATTAAATGCTATGAATACTTGTGGCGCTAAATATTCTGTTGAAAATAATTGAAACCCGAAGAAGAAGTATATGTGGATGTAGCAAGAATTAGGGACACAATCTTCGAAAGGCAAGTGCAATTTAGTTGCCACAATGCATAGTAAATGTCATTTTCCCGCCTAAAGCTACCATTAGAACATTTTTGTGAACTCTCTGTATATTGTCATCTCTGTGAAGGTTCGAAGTTAGGGACCATTTGAAATCAGAAACTGCTAGTCTTTAGGCAGGCGTTATTTTCCGTCCGCAATGTTTATATCTAGAAATCCTCTCTAAACGATATTGAGCAATTTTCCACAGAAATACAGTAAATTGTAAACAATGTAATTTTATATATATATATATATATATATATATATATATATGTGTGTGTGTGTGTGTGTGTGTGTGTGTGTGTGTGTGTGTGTGTGAAAAATATATAGAAAATAGGAAAGAACTCGTTAGGTAAATAATCGAAAGTTCTTTAGTATTTTTGTTATTATTTTAAAAAAAATAGTGCTCGATACAAAAGTAGACCATAAATATAATTATTTATTTAAAAATATGATTCCAACACGCTACATAAGAGTTCTCATGTTTTAAAACAAGAGCCGAAAACATCAATATAATTATTTGAATTAAATTGAATTAAAGTACTAAGCTCTGTTCCATCTTCAAGCGAAATTTTTTTTTTGAATAACTTATTTCTGAGGTTTACGTGTTTTACAAGCAGATTCATTATTGAAATCAAAATTTCTATGGTAACGGCTAGAGTGATTGTTTAAAGAAAAGGGGCGTAAGGTGTTAATAATTTATATCAATATCTCAGTTACATTCAAGAGATGTCAAGTCAGGGTAAGGTTGGGGTGTCTAAATTTAAAGCGGAAGATGACTTCGCCTCGTCTGGATAAGCGTCTATGGAGATTTATTTATTTATTTAATTTATTCATTTATTTTTGAAAGGGTTTTCTGTATATAAAAACTGTCGTAAATCGCTAACATTTGTTTTTTGACGACTTCATAAAAGGTTATCTTTTTTGTAGGGCATTTAAACTATTTATTAGGACTATGGAATTTAAAAATTATTTTATTGTTTGTTATGCTAATTATTCAATGCAAAAATTTGATGATATCGGCAAAAAACCGTTAGCTCCTGTCTATTGTTTAATAGATTTTTATTAATTAGAAACTTAATAATGTGTAGTTTTTAATGTAGGCATAAAGGGCATGGGTCATCCCAAGTTTTACAAGTTCTAGTTTTGTTTATAAGTTTCCATTTTACTTTTGGTGTTTTATTCATTTCCTTCATATGCCAAAAATATTTAGATAGAGATGTCAGATTTCTTTTATTTATATTGTTGAAAGAGCACTTATGCTGCCTCCATTGGGTTTTAAATTCATTCTTCGTAGACCCAATGTATATCATATTAGTATTAGGACTCTCAATGGATGAGATAGTACATTGGTATACCACAGATTTTACGCGGCATTTATTTTCCAATGGAAAGTCTTCTCGGTTTCTACAATCACATAAATTTTTGGTATACCCCTCCGTTCAACCAAATGGTTAGTATTAAGCTAGGACAGAAATTCCTAGCCTTAATTGAAAAACACTTTCCTACCAATAGTAGACTTAGTAAAATATTTACTAAAAACACCCTAAAATTGAGCTGCACTGAAAATCTAGAAAGTACAGTGTAACCCGGATATAAGAGAGTTGTCGGGACCGGAGAAGTCTCTTATATCCGGGTTTCGCTTATATCCGGGTATGGTCTAATTTATATATATTAACACAGACTCTAATTTGGGACCAAATAAAATCTATCTTATTCCCGGGTTTCTCTTATATTCGGGTCTCTTATATCCGGGTTACAGTGAATAAAAAAACACAATAATAAAATCCTGAACAAACCCCCCTGCCTGAATAGTATTAATAAAAACCCTACACTTAAACCAAAATCTGTAAAAATTAAGTTTTATTTTTCTTTCTTTTATTTCTTTTGCTTAATTTATTTCTTTTCTGGGCTTCGGCCCACATTTTTATTTTTCATTTTAGTCCGTTTTGACAAAGTCTTACCGGACTACTGCCTTTTATTTCTGTTTATTTCTTTTCAGTTCACGTTTTAAAAAATAAGTACCGTTTAAGAAAAGAGAAAAAGAAAGAAAGTTTTGTTTGATTTCCTTTTATTTTATACCCTCCCTCATTTTTATTTAATTAGCAACTTCGGTTGCAATCTTTTAATCTTTTATTTTTTGGTTTGACTAGTTTAATACTTTTGTATTTCTTTTTCATTTAATTTATTTCTTTAGCGACTTCGGCCGCAAACCTTTATTTTTTAATTTGGTTTGACTAGTTTTAAACGAGACATTTTATTTTTCTTTCTGTATATTATATTTGAATATTGTTGACCAAAAAAGAGAGGAGTTTCTTTTATTGTTTTTTCTTTTACTCTCGGCTGCCTTTGGGCGCCATTTTGATTTTTTTTTTAAATTTACCTGACTATTTAATTTATTCTTTATTTTCAGTTGATCTAGTTTGTTTTTAATTATTTCTAATTTGAGTTAACTTTTAGTTTTCCCAGTTTATTTATTTAATAGCCTTTGTTCTAAAGTTTATTGTTTTTTTGTATTTTTTTAATTTCCTGGTGTATCCAGGCTTTTCTTTCTTTGTTTAACTCCTTCTATTTTTTTAGATTATTATTTTCCCTTATTCCAACTCCTTTCCCTCATTGTTGGACAAAAATATATTGACCCGCTAGTGGAAGTCTCCACGTATTTTTAAAAATGGCCGACGAAGCAAGTCGGTCATGTGTTAAAAAAGACCTTTTGGGGGCGGCTGCTATGGCCGACCCACCGGATAAAATGAAATCTTCAAAGAGACGGGCAAATGCTGCCCCTAATGTAGAAGACCAAGCAAGTGCGAAGGATGCTAGTAGCACTAAAAAGGGAGAGGCCAGGCAGGTCTCAAGCCAAGGCGTAAATGACGAGCTGCCGAAGGAAGCACAAGCTAAGAAGACAGCCGAGGAATTGCCCTCTTGCTGGAAGTCCCCCCCCCCAAGTTGTATAGTAAACATAGCGGATTTCTTGGAAAAGGCTAAAGGGATATGCTCATCTTGTAAATAAAGATGGGTTCCTTGAAGACATCCAAGAGCTCAAAGTGTTCGCAAAGAGAATGGTGTCGGTTTTCGTGGTGGACAAGCGTTCGTGCAAAATTTGTCGCTCCACGAAAGACATAGTGATTAAATCACTTTTGTCCCTGGGGATAAAACCCCAAAGAGTTATTAAAGGTGCTGGGTTTTTCATGTGGGACGTACTGATGCCCACACCTGAAGATTGCCTGACAATGGCTAAGAAAGAACTGATTACAAAAGACCTTATACTAAGGACTGAGTATGAGGGCCGGCGAAGGACCTGTGGCCGTATTTGAGGTCCCTCCTCAAGTATCCTCAAGTATCATTTTTTATGCAGCACGGCCAGATTTTAGGGGCTCTCTCCGACAACTTGAACGGGGGATGTACTTTCGATATCATGTTGGATCAGCAGGCCTTCAATTCCATGCCCAACTGTCTGGATTTAGGCGGTCGGAAAATGCCAGTCATTGTGACCGGTAGGAAACCTACTTGCTGGAGGTGTGGAGAGATTGGTCACCTTTCCTCCTCCTGCCCAGGGAAGAAGGCCCCTGGAGTTCCGGCCGCTGGTGACCAAAATCCCCCTTTGGCAGAGACTGTCAAATCCGCGGCGCCTGTAGTAGGCCTAACTACGAAGCGGACCTTTGCCCACATTACCCCCCAAACCAACACCTGCTACAAGTGTGGATAAGGAGAAGGAAGAGGGGGAATGGCGTCTCGTAGTTAGGGGTAAAGGGAAGATCCGGACAGCGGGGCCTCTGTCCCATCATGACCCCGGGGAGAAAAGCACCTACAGCCCCATTCCCTCTACCAGCTCTGAGGGCGACGCCTCGGCGTCGTATGAAGAAAATGCAACAAGTACACAAAAAATGAATGAACCTAGCTGGCAAAAGATTCTAGACATTAAAAAGTTGAAGGAGAAACTGGACGGAAAGCGGGCTAAAAATCAAAAATCGCTGAGGGCACCGGGCCTCTATCCTTTGCCCCGTCTTCCCCTTCATCAACCAAAAAAACTTTCACCAAACCACCTCCGCCCAAATTATTGACAAACTCACCATCTAAATCTTATCTATCAACAAAACCTTCTCCTGTTAAGACTCCTTCCGATATGACACCCTCTACCACTCCCAGAGATACACCTATTCAAACACCTACTCCTCAAAAGAAAAGAAATGGAAGCCCCGATTCACAGGCAGCTATTGACAAGAAAAAACAAAAAATTAAGCCACCATATCTCCCAGGGGAAGACGTCTGCCGCGTATCCCGGGTACAGGCGGAGAGGGTTTTCGGTCAGACGAGGAACCCAAAAGCTTTAAAACTTATGGAATTTTCAAAAGATAAACGGATTGGACGTCGAAGTGCCCGACAATTTTCCATCAGCAAGAAGGGTACTGACCGTCATTAGAACTGGCCCAGGTACGCGGGAGATTTGGGGCATGATAGAGGAGGCCCAGTCGTCTCTAAAAATGGTGCCCCCAGCTGCTTACCTACTCGACCCAGAGATGGACGAAACAAACCAAGAGTTCAAAGGGAGGACCCGTTTTTGTTCACCCATCGCTTTATAGGGCTCTTAAATTAACGTATCCTGCGGACATTGGCGGCTTGTCTCAAGATGATACCGTCGAAATTGAGATGGTGTCCGAATCTATGGGACGAGCTGTCGGTGTCCTCACCTCAGCCATGTTCTATCCTTAAGGACAACCCTAATCGATTTGACAATGTCTCTTTGGCTGGCTAGTGTGAATGCCCGAGGCCTGAGGTCCGAGTCTCGAAGGGTGAGGCTCGCTCGGGACCTTCAGCGCTTAGGGGTGAATAAATGCTGTGTGCAAGAGACCCGTTTTTCTTCTCGCGATTATGAAGGCATTCTGTCTAAGGGGTTTACTCTTTATTCATCATGTTTTGATGGACGCTCGAGGGGTGTCTCTTGGCTGGTGAGCAAGTCTTTGAAGGCTGCGTGTGTTCTTGTCTTCGCAGATCCGGCGGGCAGACTTTGCGTGCTGGATGTTACCATAAAGGATAAGGCTTTGCGTCCCATTGGGGTTTATGGGCCCAATATCCAGACTGAGCGGCCTGCTTTGTTTCGGCAGATCGGGACGTTTATGACGACATCACGTCGAGTAGTTTTAGCGGGCGATTGGAATGCCATCCTTGACCCCGACATAGATCGTATACGGTCAAATTCATATTCGGGTACTAACATCTGGGGCGTGAAACCATTTCGCGACTTTGTCGACGGGTTCGATCTCGTCGACAAATACCGGAATGAGCACCCTCAGCGGGTAGTTTGGACTTGGACTAATAGTGGCAGTGCGGCTGTAGGTGTGCGTGCTAGCTACCTCGACAGTTTTAGGAGAGTCGATGTAGGGCGCGTAGGGTTTCCAAGTTTCCATTATATAGTTTATTCGGATCATAGGCTTGTCCGGGTCCGTATAAACTTAGATAAGCCTAAGGTTAGGATGGCTGGTTACTGGAAATTCAACTGCTCGTTATTTGGCGTCGACTTAATCTAGATAGATTAGCGGCGCAAACGACTTTAGAGCAAAGAGTGGATCGGGCAGTTAAATCCCGTGATAGTGGGGAAATAGCCTTAGCTAAGTCAGAGTTGGCCTCCTTGCTTATCAAGAAGGATCAAGCTCTGGTAGTTAGGGCTAGTTTAAAAAGAATGTCCTGTGAGGCGACGAACATGGCCGCAGAATTGCGTGCAGAGGAGAGTAGGAATGCATCACGGCGGCATATCGCGTGCGTCACATTGCCGGATAAGCGGACCGTGACTACAAACTCTGGCATATGTGAGGCTTTTCGGGATTATTTTCGGGATCTTTTTACCAGGGAGCCCGGTCTGAGCCCTGCTCAGTTCGACGCCTATTTAGCCGACTTTCCCAGCCATGAGGCAGCTGAAGCGGCTAGGTGCGAGGGTCCCATCACAGAGTCGGAAATCTGGGAAGCGCTGAAACATGTTGGCCTGGATAAATCTCCGGGGTTAGATGGTCTTCCCTACGAAGTCTACTTAAGGCAGTCGCCCGTTTTTGTTCCTTTGCTGGAACTGATTTTCAACAACTGGATGAAGCAGGGGTCTATACCTCAACGTTGCTGCGTAAGGACAAAAACGGTGGGGATGGGATTGGTAATTATCGCCGTTGAACTGTGTTAAATACAGAGTTAAAGATTTTGGCAAAGATCTTAGCTAACCGTTTGCAGCTTGTCCTATGTCGTCTGATTGTGCTGCGAAGGGCAGGACTATTTAGGAGAACCTTCATATGGCCCGCTTGATCCTCGAGAAAGTCGACAGTGAAGCCGCGCTGATAAATTTGGATCAGTCCAAGACCTTTGATAGGGTTGACCATCGATTTCTGGAGGCTGTTCTTTCGGCTGCCGGTTTCGGGCCGTACTTTCGCTCCTGGATTCGTCTTCTGTATGCGACTCCCGGTGCACTGGTGGACGGGGTAAGACCGGAACCTTTCGTATTGTCTCGATCTATTCGTCAGGGTTGTCCGCTTTCGCCCATGCTTTACGTTCTTGCGTTGGAACCTTTCCTTCACAAGTTAAAGGCGAATCCGGTCCTACGCGGAATTTCCCTTACCTGGTGCTACTACCTCGGCCAGGTATTCTGCCTATGCTGACGACGTTTCGGTTCTTGTGTCGAGCAGAGCCGAGATTAACGAAGTCAGCAAAGAAATCAGTGGTTATGAGATGGTGACAGGGGCCAAGATCAACCGCGATGTCTGTTGGCTTGCGGTTGGGTACATGGAAGGGAGTTTCTCTTCCCGGACCTTTCCACTGGACGGATGGACCGGTCAAGATACTCGGCGTCTGGTTCGGTCCAGATATCCAGTTGGAAATGAATTGGTCGGAGGTACAAGGGAAGGCCGAGATCGCAATTAATTTGTGGTCTCGGAGGAATCTTTCCTTAAAGGGGAGGGCGGAGGTATGTGTTTCACATATCTACCAGATTCTCCTTTACCGACTCTCTGTACTTCCACTTCCGTCTGATACTTTGCTGACGTTAGTGAAGCTCTTGTTCTCCTTCTTGTGGGGAGGCAAGACTGCCAGAGTCTCTCGGGAGATCTGTTGCCTTCATCCATCTGAAGGCGGTCTAGGTATGCCTAGCATCAAGATCCGTCTCTATATGCTTCGCATCGGGTTCCTAGATCGTTTGTGTTGCGGACCAGATGAGGAGGGCGCCTTCTGGAAGGAAGGCGCCCGTCGAAATTTCCCATCCTTGAGAAGTTTGCATTCGTGCGAGGAGGAGGCCTGCTGTTTACCCCGAGCCGAGTGCTCCTTCTATCGTGAATGTCGTCTTGCTCTGAAACGCCTATTACGGGCGTCGGGTGGCCTCTCCAACGTCCAGGCGTTGTCTCATAGGGCATTATATCAAGTATTAGTTAGTGGGGGCGTTCATGATGATCTGATTGACGATCTCGGTCTTACAAAGCAGGAGGCTCGCTCGATCTGGCCTTGGGCTCCCGGGTTGAAATGTCTCAATAACGATGAGGCATCCCTCACCTGGCTGGTGATGCGTGGGGCCATCTGGGTCGCCAAAAAGCTTTGCGCAGCGGGTTTGGAGAAATATCCAAACTGCCGACGTTGAAGTGGGGAAGTCGAGACCCTAGGTCACGTCTTCTTTCATTGCAAGTTGGTAGCTCCGTTGTGTAAGTTTGTTGAAGGCCTCATGGTTCGCATGTTGCACGGAAAGTTTTGTCCTTGAGGCCTCTTCTGTTTGTAGCAATGTGGCACCGCCGTTGACGAAGGCTGAACTTTATGTGTTCCACTGCTTGCTAGGAGTTATGAGAGTCGTGATTTGGTCGACACGTCAGAAGGGATTCTATGGAGGCAAGAAGTTCACCTCTTCCCAACTGATCTTGTACTTTAGGCATCTGCTTAAAGTCAAGATTAGGGCGGAAAGGCGGCGACTCTCTTCATCAGAATTCGGCAAAAGGTGGGTAAATCTTGCGCGAATGTGTAGAGTGAAAGGGGCTGACCTGGAGTGGCACTTGGATGTCGGTTAGGTACAGGATTTTGTCCTCACAGGGTTAAACATAGGCAACCCGCCCCGATATTAGGCTATTTAGGTTTCGTTTTCGTGTGTGTGTTTTCGTATTTGTTATTGTGTCTAAATGAGTGCGTGTTTGTGGACGTGTTTGTTTTTTTAATGTTATAATCCCGCAATTATTTCGTCCAGTTAACTGATGTTTCTGCCACATTTAGGGATTGTGGTTTTTTCTATTACTAATCCTATTTTGTTTTGT
>OZ010601.1:95873730-95951230 GCA_963932145.1 Acanthosepion lycidas | reverse complement strand
TAATGACGTAATAATGTCGTTTTTTGACGTATTTTTAAGGTCAAAAAACGACATTATTACGTCATTATTTTGCACCAACCTAATACTTTATAATTTCCCTCTAAATCAGAGGTGACGTATACTTAAAAATCGAGTATTGCTGCCATATCCGTGCTGGCGCTGCATAATCTGCACCTTCCAACCTCGAGAAAGTTCCGAAACATTTACGTGGCCTTGTCATTGATGACTTATTTCCACCTTACAGCCGATTTCTGACAGACGAAACGTTGCAAGCTTCTCGCTACTCGATCGTTATTTCCATGGCAAATGTTCTGATGAGCTACATTCCTTAGTTGCACAAGTTCAGACATTTACAACTTGGACTCACCACTGTCAAATCCTCCGTATCCCCTTGGTAAGAAGAAAGTTGAATTCGGTCAGCTTCTTCCCATGATCCGCTACTGTGTGGAAAAGACTCCCGAGGGGATGCTTCTCCGATCACCCTAATCTTAACCACTTCAAGCAACGGGTTAAACGTTATCTACTTTCAACAATTTCTTTCCGTGACACTCTACCTTGGCTATTGAGTCTTCTATTGGGGGAGCATCCATAAAAGAAAAATAATGATAAGCATGTCTTTCATTGAATTCGAACTTTTTGTCCACTGTTGTACAAATGAAAAACAAATAATACATCGTATATGTCATGGCATATTTGTTGGTCGCTCAATATTTCTGAGATAACTATTTACACTATTTGCATTGTTCGAACTGTTGGTCTAATCTTTATTGTCATATTCACCACGTTTCGGCCGCTGTACGCTCATGCCTTCTTCAAGATCTGTTTATATTTCTGAAATGAGATGTTGTAAGTATTTGCACTATTTACATTGTTCGGACTGTTGTCCTCATTTTTATTGTCATATTCACGACGTTTTGGTGTTGTAAGCTCCGATCTCATTCAGGTGATATACATTGGAATTTTGAATCAGCCCCTTTATTTCGTTTACCGGGGTAAATTGTTCTAGTTCCACGTGCCATGCCTTTTTTTTGCATATTTCAGTTTCAGTTATTTCCCTTTAGTAACTCGAATTTCCATGTTTCTGTTCACGTCTGCAGTGGCCAGGTATTGAACTCACAACTCTTTGTGTCAAGTCCCTGGATTATTTCAACGAACGTTTGGAGAGTTCAGTTAAAATAAAGGGTTCGGATCGAAATGCCAGCATATATCACCTGAAGGAGGCCGGAGCGTACAACGGTCGAAACATCCTGAATATGACAATAAGGATGAGGACAATAGTTCGAACAATGTAAATAATTTATATAGATGACGGTGTTAACAGTATTATGGTTAATAACTCTTCAGTGAGATCAACCATAGCTGTTGAAACCTATGGTGTTTTTGTTGTAGTATTGGTAACCACAATAAGATATGCAGATGACACAGTGTTAATAGCAGAACAGAAAACTACAAGAAGGAAAGCGAGAAGAAAGGACTAAGTAACAACTTCAAAAAGACAGAATGCATGGTTGATAGTAAAGAAACAACCCAACATGCAAATTACAAATAGGAAATGCTAAAACAAACAAATACAAAAATTTAAGTATCTGGGAAGCGTTTTAACAGAGGACGGGAAGAGCGACACCGAAATCCGAAGGCGCATTAGGATAGCCAAAGATGCCTTCCAAAAGCTAAGCAAAGTATTGAGAAACAGAAAATATCGTTAGAAACAAAGAAAAGGGTAGGAACTGTTACGTAATATCTTCCCCCCTATATGACAGTGACTACTGGACAATCTCCATACGGATGAAGATTAGACTTGAGGTGGCAAAAATGTGGTTGTACAACAGGATGCTGAGGATACCATGGACCGAACATATCAGCAACGATGAGGAATTAGAGAAAATAGAAATAAAAAGGCAACTTATACTTAACACCAGGAAGAGAGAGTTGAAATTTCTCGGGCAGATAATGAGGAAAGAGGGCTTGGAAAATCTGATACACACGGGACAGATTGAAAGATTGAGAGACGGAGGAAAACAATGCATGAGATACTTAGTGAGCTTGACTAAATGCATGGCGGAACAGGGTTTAGGAGAAATGACAAAAAGACAAAATTTATTAAGAGCTACAAAGGACAGGAAATTGTGGAGAGCCATGATCGCCTACGTCCCGAAAGGACTCAGCACATAAAAGAAGATATGCATTCCGTGTCTAACTACCTTTGTACAGCATGCAGCTTAGTTTTTAATTTAGAGTTTTCCTTCTGCTAGATTGGTTAATCAGCTAGCCCTACTATTTAACCCATAGCTGGGAAAAAAGATGGATTCTTTAATTTGTGAGAAAGTGAATGTCACAAACTGAACCTGAATTCGAACTCAGCTGGTTGATTTCTCCTTCCTATCTGTTATGCATTCATTAAAATGGTGCAGCTACAGAATTCCACTCTACTAGAGCGTCTTTCTAATTCCCGTTGTAGATGCCGTCTCAGGCACATGTTGTGTTTGTTCAACACCCAAACAGCCCACCTGTGGTTTATACTGCAACTATATTGAGCAGACCTTAGTTACAGTTTGGGAGAGGGATTAACAGTCTGAACAATATCAGCACGTTTAAGCTTTCGGTCACGATGGCTTGTGACTTCGTGCTAGTACAACTATCGACGGCTCCTCAAGGGTTCCATCTATCTAATTTCACTTACAAGGCAAACCGTTTTTTCAGCCACTTTCATATCGCCTCCCCAAGTCTTATAACATCAAGAAGTCACCTTCCTCAGGGATTCGAACCCCGGTGTCACGGTCAGAAAGCGAACGTTCTAACTGTTAACCATTATGGGAATATATGCATACATATGCACATATGTGCCTCTATTCGTACATAAATATTCAAATACTTAATTAGGCGTGTATGTTTTGTGAAAGTAAGAACGTAACATTTTTTTTAAATGTGTATATTTTTTTTATCTACGCTAAAACAAATAATCATGCTGTGGGCAACCCAAAACCTTAACAGAAAAAAAAATTTCTTTTCCATCATCTAAATAATAATAGAGTAGGAAAAAGATTATTTTTTTTCCATTTTCTCTCTTGCTATTTTCCCGTTAATCGTTTTTGCTTGTCCATTTGTTTTCTTTATTGTCAAATTCAAAACGTTGATAAAGAGACGGATGTCTTTTGCGTTCTCTTCAGTCATAGTTTTTCAATAATAGATTCGTCTCAAAATTGTTCAATCATCAAAAACGTTGCTTCAAAACACCGCTCCACTTGCGCGTGAAACAAGACAGCCTAGTTGTTAAGGATTTAGTAAAAATCGAAACGTTCCACTTGAATATTTGAGTTTTTTACGAAAATTCTTTTCCTCAAATGGAACCTTTCTCTACCGACAATAAAAAAAAATATGCCTTCTGAAGTGCAGTGCTTAAAAATCAACTCACATCGATGTCACCGCTGACGCAGGGAGTTCGATCCTCATCAAGTACCGTACAATTATATTCTTAAGTATTAAAATACTGATGGTACAATTTTAAGCATTGACATAAGTTTATATGAGGAATATATCAAGTTATTTTATGTTTATAAAATCCATTTTTATTAAAAATATTGATAATTACGTTTAGGACGATATAAAATCTATCTTTCATAAAAATATTGATAATAACATTTTATGGCGGATATGTAAGGCAAAGTGCAACATAAATCCTTATAAATAAATCTAAAATCTATAGACCGTAGAACTACAGTGTAACCTGGATATAAGAGACCCGGATATAAGAGAGATTTTCTCTGGTCCCAAATTAGAGCCATACTTACCTAAACAAAATTGACCAAACCCTGATATAAGAGAAACCCGGATATAAGAGACATCTCCGGTCCCGACAATTCTCTTATATCCGGGTTACACTGTATATATTAAGACGTTATGTCATACACCGGAATAAATTATTTTTGGTTGTAATTTTACTCTAAGGAAGTCAATAAAAACACAAAAACTTTAAATTCAGTCTAAAATATCTCCAAAACTTTGTGAATTGAGGAAATCAATTTTATTTCTTCAAAATGCCAAGGAGTCAGAGTTAAAATGAAAGATTTCGTGACGTGAGGTTTTGAAGTTTCACAGAGTTTATGATTTGACTCAGCATTAGGTTTTAACTGCGCGCCAAGCTCTTAGTGGTTGTCGAACTCTTTGCTTTCGGGCAGAGATTAAGTCAGACGAGGCTATGTCGATGGGCAGATTATCGTCTGGGGAGGTAAACAAATCCGACCTCATTATTACGGGGTGTACGGGGAATTTTTGTCCGGGTCTACGTGCTCAGGAAAAAAAAAACATCTTAAACTGGCCTTGTGCCACACCTCGCTCTGTGTGGAGCTCGGGTTAAATATCGAGTTTGTGATTTGAAGAATTCAATTGTCGACCTGAATTAGAATTTCGGCGCAAATCGGACTTTCGAACCCAAATCGGTGTTTTGATTGGAACTGGACTTAAAGACTAAATCAGAAGTAAAGGGAAATTTTGATTGTCCATAAAATGAATTGAAAAGTTCAACGTTATTTCTTCAAAATTATCAGAAGTCCCCTTAGTTTGGGCTGGAGGTCGAATTAACTCTCTGCAGGAGCGAGCTTAAAAGTTTGCACGGTGTGAGGCTTTTAAGCTAGTAATTATGAAGGATTAAATTAATACAATTATTAAATAGTGAAATGAACACTTTCACTGCTGCATTTTTATAGCATTGTGGCCTGGCTGTACTGGCCAGTTTCGAGAAAAGCCTAACCTTGAATTTTAATGGTAACAAATGACTATAAAGGTAGACTTGTCTCTCCGGTCTTGATAGGAGAAGCAGGTTAAGAGATTAAAAAGTCGGAATCGGAAACTCTGGAACATCACTCCAATATATTTTTCCAAATAATCAGGATAACTGAGAGATATTGAAGAAAAGGAACGCTATAATCAACTACACCCTAAATGAACATTTTTCTTTTAAATTAATCTAAAATCTATTTCAACTCTATAGTTCTAACGTTTCTGTCTGCACTCTGACATTTTTTCACTATTTTATTGATTTTTTTCTCCATCCCCAATAAAAGTCGATAGGTTCGCCTATCGTCCGATTCGTTCCTCCAAAGTATTTTTTAACAAAAGAAGAGGTGTAACCATTGTTTACTATTTAGGGTTGGGTATTTCGTTTCTTTCTAAAGTCTATTTCTCCCTCTATACTTCTAACGGCTCCGACTGAACGAATTTTCCACTAAATAGATCCAAGAACTTCACTTTTTGCCCTTTCTTACGTTAATACAACTCGACGCAGTAACCCTCTACCTTTAGCGGCTCTCAGATCTTCCATTTGGGTGAACATTAGCAAAATAAATCTGCAGAATCTATTTTACATATTTCTAAATCTATCATTCTTCCATGGTTTGAATATTGCAGCTGCATATGGTCAGGGAACTCCTACTATATATGGGCTGATTCTAACATTCATGAGAGGGAGGTTAGTTGCGCCTTTTCACGTTAACCATCTCAGCTGTTATGAAGTGGAAAGATTATATTGAATCCATTGCTAAATCAGCTGCTAAGAAAGTTGATTCACTGTGTCGTGCAAGATAATTTTTCTCTCCAGAATCTATCCTCCATATTTGCAGGATGCGACGGTTAAATTGTTGCCATTTTATATTTTGAATTTCGCGGATTGTATGTTTTTGATTTTGTCGACTGCACAGCATAGTAGGGTCAGTTGGGCACCGCCTGTAAGAGAAAAGAGCATTATGACGCAACTCATTTCGCCAGAAAATTGAAAACGGCATGATGCAATGCTTGGCATTCGCTCCGGAAGCCCCAACACGAACATTTCAGAGTGTTTGAGTGTCCACTTAGGGAAAGTGTAGAGGATTTGGAAAGAGTTGGATGAATCTAGTGGTGATTACGAAGGTGCAGTAGCTCGGAAAACTCACTCTGAACGTTCCCAAATTTGTTGATGAGGACATCAGACTCAATACAGAGGCCTACACCATGTGCCTTGAGAAGGTAGCGTTGCCCTAGGTCAAGGAGGTGGGCACTAAAAGACCCTATGCCTGGCAACAGGAATCTGCACCATGCCACAGGAGAACCCAGTTATGGCTGTCAGACAATTTCTGCAATCACATTACCCCTTACATCTGTCCCCCTAACTCCCCAGACTGCAACCCCCTTGATTATTATGTGTAGAGTGCAATTGAGGGAGAGACCAACAAAACTCCTTGTGAAATCAAATAATGAACTGAAGGCAAGGATTAAACAAAGAGACCGTCCAGAAGAGTAGCAGGAGATTCTGAAGTCGTCTGGAGGCTGTGACAATGTTATTGAATAAATTTACTCTAGTATTTCAAGATATTTCTGAGTAATTTTCGTAAATATATCTGTTATAATGAGATGTTAGTGTTATTTTCGTTTTTGCGTAATTTAGACGAAAATTTATCCATCGCAACCTGTATTATGTCTACCATCGTCCATGCTTAGAATATTGCTGCCACATACGGTCAGATGCTTCTTGAAAACACCCAAAGAAGAATCAGCAGTGTTATTGGTCATGTTCTGGCATCTCGGCTTCAGTCACCTTCCCTATCGCCCTAATGTAGCTTCCCTGTGTCTTTTCTACTTTCCTAGTAATTGTTCAGATGAAATTTTCCCCTTATGAATTTAAGCGCAGTACTGGATTAGCGGCTAGGTCTCATCAATATCACTGTTCAATTGGATAGATGTAACTGTAAGTTTTATTCAAACGGTTTTTGTTCTCGAAATTCTCGCTTTTGAAACCCATTTTCGGCTCCATACTTTCCAGCCAACTTTGATCTTCCAAAATTCAGATGCAATGTCAATCGATATCTACTGTCTTACTATACTTCTATTTTTCCCGTTCCTTAATAATGTTTCTCTTTCTTGTTATTCTTCACATTCAGTAACCCTTTACGTCTAAGTGGATTTACTGCCTTGCATGAGGTCTAATTTGGTCCTCACCAGGTATGTATTGCGTGTGACCTTGTACTAAACTAAGCTCACCATCGTAAAAACGACTTGTGAATAATTGATTAGTGATGTTAGTCCTGAGTATGACGATCAACTACATCCGGTAACAAGGCCTCTGATCGTGATATTGGAGGTTTTCAGGAGTGTGAAACTACCTTTTAATTGATCGGGGTGGTAGCACCTGTTAGGGTTCCAGCTATGGACAAATAGTTAACCCTGCAAACAAAAACAAAATCCTATGAATGCATAAATATTTATTTCTATAGTAAAAATACCAGCAATACATTTTTAGTAAAAAATCACCAGCAATACTTATTTATAGTAAAATTACTAATAAAATCAACATCAAAAACTCTTTTATGAACTTAATCCATATAATATCTTACAATTTCTTAAAGAAATCAAACTGTATTCCAAAATATAACTTCAACAAAACTACAACGTAAAGCACACATATCATCGCCTCCTAGTAATTATATCCACACAAAAATGTATATGTAAAAAAGCTGAATATCATCTACCATGTATTCAATTGTGAAAGAAGAATAACATATCTCTTATTTTATTGCTTCCAAGTTCCTAAGGAAATTAAAGTTTGGCATTAAATAACCCAGAAAGAGTTGATATGCTGTTAAACAAATAAATAAATAAATAGATTAGCAATGTCACATCTCGAACCAATACTACTGTAATGGGTTTGAACACTACTAAGTTCCCCCTATATGTGTCTATGTGCCATTTAATTTGAACTTGGTAGTGTAACGGTTATTGGTGTGGAAAATTGAATCGGCGATCCGAGTTCAATTCTCAGCTTCATTTATTGCGTTTACATTCGCACTGATACCCTTGGTAAAGTCATGAAACCAACTACACTCTCCAGCTAAAGGTTAAACATCAGGCGATCCATAGCCTTGGATTGCATGCAGCCAGTCTAGGAGAATGATAAATTTGAATTTACAAGCGTTGGGAAGGCAGCGGGAAACCAATCTACTATCTTTCCTAAAACTCATGAAAATTCACCGTAAAAAATAACGTATACAGCCATGGTCGCTTACATTTTAAAATAACATAGCATTGTAAAAAAAAAAAGAGTTTAAAATTGTATGCCATCTGAAATAAAATAATTATTTTTAAGAAATTATTGCAAATATTATAGGATGCAAAAATTCAAGCACTGCGTCTAGAAGTGATGTTTTTGTTTATTTACGACTCATAAACCTTTTGCAGGTTATTAACATACAGAAAATATTTTTAGATTCCAAGAATTTAGAAAATAGTTTACTAATTAACCCATAGCTGAGGTAGAAGAGGTGGATTAATTCCTTTCCGAATACTATTTGCGTGTAAGTGAATGGAACGAGCCTGACTGGAATCGAACTCGGGGCTCCGTTTTCTAATTCAGAGTTGTTATCCATAACACCATGCGCACATCCAAACTTACACCACCTGATATTCTCTCGTTCCTTGTTTAGGATTGGATTTCCGGTTCCTTCTAATGTCTTTTCATTCTCTTTCATTCCTAGTAGCCCTTTGCGTCTTAGTGACATTATCGCCTTTCTTGGGGGTGGGGGGAACTGATTAAAAAAAACCATGAAACAATCACTCTGCAAATTCTTCTTTTCGACAAACGGGTGCTTCCCCTTTAGTATTTAACTCACTAATCCCCGAACAGCTCAATAATGTGGAATTCCGTCCCAAATCTGTCTTTTGGTCGGAATTGGACTTATAGCCAGAATCAGATTTAAAGTCAGGTTTTGAACTTCCATGGAGTGAATTGAGGAATTCAAAGTTATTTCTTCAAAATTATTATTCCTGCTTTTTTAGCTGGACCAAAGATCCCTTTAGTTTTGTACCGCGGTAGCTAGTTTAAATGTACGCAAGGAGGGCGGCTTTTAAGTTAGCTTATAAATAAACCTCAAAGATAAAGAAGAGAATTATATATTTGCGAAGTATAATCGATCATATATAAAAGCGATTTTTAAAAAATTGTACACTTTATTTTATCTCCATTGCTACGACAGATAGGGTACTGTACACACACACACACACACACACACACACACACACACACACACACACACACAAATAATTTTTCCCCAGAGATCATATTGTAATATTTTTATTATTACTTTTCTCTAACAATCAGTATTACTGGTTCCCATATTTGATTCATTTTTATGTTTGGCCGGCTTAGGAGATTTTTGTGGCCTAGCATATTTGCCGATTCCTTAAGTTTTCGTATTTTCCAGTGATATTCACAGGTGGGGCGGTGGTCTCTCTTTTCTCTCAGCTACACCTGATTTTTCTATTTCCCCTCGTGTTACGGGTTTACGATGTTCTTGCAGTTTTACCTTAAGGGGTGGTTTGTTTCTCCGTTATATATACTTCTTGCCACAGCTGCATGGGATAGTGTACACACAGTTCTTAGTCAAGTTCTTCTCTATGCAGGGATCTTACTCGGAAGAGGTGTCTGTGAAGTGTCGAATCATTTTTTAAGGTCGTCCTGATGTTATATGGACCATAGATCTTTTGTATTTTCTCCAACAATCCCTTCACACAGGGTAGGCAGACCGAAGCTGCTTTCCGAGTGTCGTTATCTTCTTGTATCCGTATGTCGGAGCTGCAGCAATGTAACTAGGGTAGTTGTTACGTTGTAGGCTACTGCTTATACTGACCATTTCTTGCTCATATGTATCTAGGTCGCCACTTATAAAGTGTTCAGTTCGAAATTCCAATCAACTGAAGAAAGCTGGAGCGTACAACGGCCGAAACGTCGTGAATATGTCATTGAAAATGAGCGTAACAATCCGAACAATGTAAATATTGTAAATAATTACAATACCTCATCTCAGAAATATAGACAGAATAAAGATATGTATATATATATATGTTTCTTATCATTCTTATCACCTAAGTATTGTGAGACGAGTTTTTGCTGTTTGAAATGACATGACTCTTAGACATATTACTGCCTCCTGGGTATAACGATAAATTACATCCGCGTTCTAGGTAACACGATAAACTACATCCGCGTCCTGGGTAAGACGATAAACTACATCCAAGTCCTGGATAAGACAATAAACTACGCCCAACAACAAAGCCTCTGATAATACGTTTTTGAAAAAATAATGTTGCCAGCTATAGATTTTTGAGGAAAAAATATTAACAGAAATAGATTTTTGACAAAACAAAAATATTACTTGGAGAAAAATAAGTTGTCGGCATTAAATGACCCATTGAGGTTGATATGCCGTTAAACAAAACAAAGCAAACCATGACATATTACTGTGACCCTTTTAATTCTGATCACCAACTCCCTTAGCCATTATATTAACCTGTTCAGCCCTTTAAGGAAAAATTTGTTTGTAGATCAACATATTAGTTCATCCTTTGATTTTTCCCTCCCTCTCTCTCTTCATCCCTCTTTTTTCCATCTCTTCTTTAAATTAAAAAATATATTGAAATTTCTATTTTTCTTTCTTCCTTTTTTGTTATATTTTTTTTCCTTTTCCTCTTAGTTTCTTTTATCCTTTTCCTTTTCCTTTTGTCCGGACAAATTGATTTCATTTCTAAAAAAAACTTCGGTCTGACCCGATGAATATTTAAATATATTGATGAAATAAATTATAACCGAGATTTTTAAGGATTGCCTTGCCGGGATTTGACATCACTCGGAGTCTTTAAATCTTAGATTATCAGCGCACGCAGCGGAGAAAGGGAATTTTAAACGCATTACGTACGAGATATAAGCATTCCCAGATACTAGAGTGCTCAATTCATAGCGAAGAGCATTTAGCGTGCGTTAATTAGCAGCAGCCGACGAATTCTCTTTTCTTTCTTCCAAAGTGCTCAACCTGCAAGATGGAGCGTGTGTGTGTGTATATATATATATATATATATATATATATATATATATATACACAAATTTTGTTATATTTATCTACTAAAAGATACGTAGAAAGATAAATCGATAATTTATAAATAAAAGCGATTGTACAATGGACGCAAATATCTAACATGGTTTACTTATTTTTAAGAAGTCGTTTCGGCCGATCCATTGTTCTTAGATAGGTGTCATCTATGTATGTGTTGTGGGGCACTCCCCTTTTTACATAAGATGGACTCGTCCAAAGAATACTTATACTGACAGAGAGAATACCTGCTGTTGAGATACGTTGAGAGATACGGAGACAGACACAGGGTGTTCTCAGAGAGTTATACAAGAGTCAAGAGAGAGAGATATGATTACGGCTTTACTTACAGAGACTTGTACATATACTTTCTACTAATCCGCATTCCTGGACAATTAATCTTCACTTCAAGTCTGTATTCTTACGTTTAATACACTTATCTTTCGATCTCAATTACTGGCGTTATTTATTTGTGCAGGATTCCATTCACGGACTCCACAACAACTTGGCGATTTCTTCCCTTCATTTAAAAAAAAAAAATTGCCGTTGCCAGCGTCCACAATAACCTGGCGACGAAGACTTCGGACCCACACGCAAAAACAAAAATTCTCTCTCGTCAAAACAACAACTTGACGACGAAGAGTACGGACACGTACGGAAAAAAAATTTTTTTTTTTCGCTCGCCAACACAATAACTTGGCGACGGAAATTCGAGAGTCACGTCAACCACAACAACTTAGCGACAAGACTCGAAGGAACTCACACAGAGAACAACAAATTAACGACGAACATAAAAGAACGTACACAAGAGATAAAAGAAAAATTTCGTCGCTTCCTAAAAAATGGAAGATTTTCAAAAAGCAATACTTGGGTTTATAAGAAGAAGTGAGGAAAGACAGCTAATAAATGAAGAAAGACAAATGTAACTCCAGGAATTAATATTAAAAGTAACGGTTAACACACAACAGAAGAATATCGAAAAAGAGGCGACTTTTTCTCAAGACGCAGTTTGGAACACAGTAGAAACATTTAAATACTCTCTAGAGGATGATAAATATTTCGGGGACTATTACAGACGTCGTCATGAAGACATTTTCAATATTGATTGCCAAAATTGGACGGAAGATAAGAAGCTACGTTTATTACTCAAGAAATTGGGAACAGAGGAGTACACAAAATTTGTGGACTATATTCTACCGAAAAAGACAAACAATTTGATGTTTGACGAGACAGTTACATGCCTTACAGAGCCCTTCAGTCCAAAGACTTCACTTTTTCACAAAAGGTGGAAATGTCTCAACCTCGTAAAAAGCGAAAATGAGGACTACTCCAGGTTCGCCTCAATTGTGAGCAAACATTGCGATGACTTTAAATTGGCGGAATTGACTCCGGACAATTTTAAGTGTCTTATTTTCGTACAGGGATTAGTCTCAGCCAAGGACAGTGAAATGCGAAAAAGAATGCTCACGAAGCTTCAAAACGAGCCTGGATTAACGCTACAAAAATTGTCAGAAGACTGACAAAAATGCTTGAGTATAAAAACGACTCTAAGGATATCGAGGAATCGGGAGTAGCACACATACGTAAGTTGAACAAAAATTTACGTTTAAGGTGAACTTCCGCGAAAGAAAAACAAACATTTTATGATAAAGAAAAAATTACAAGGTATAAGGCTATTAATGACAGAGATCAAAGCAAATATAAGCCCCCCACCCATCTGCATGTTACAGATGTGGTGGATTCCACTGGAATAAAGACTGTCGATTTAAATACAAGAACTGTTTAGCTTGTGAAAAAATGGGTCATAAGGCATCTCAATGCAGAAACAAAAAACAAACTAGTAGGGTAAGAACTATTAGAATGGACTACGAAGACAAACTAAACACAAGAAAATACGTGGAACTCGAGATCTTAGATAAGAAGGGAAAATTATAGTTAGACTCAGGATCGGATCGAACTATAATTAATTTACAGACATGGAGGAATCTAAATAGACCGACCATGATGCATACACAGAAAATCGCCAATTCTGTTACAGGGAGGCGTATCAATTTTGAAGGAGAAGAAATCCTAAACGTAAAATTCCATGGTAAAACGAACAAATTGAAGATATTTGTAATGAAAGACAGAAAATTTGGTTGACACGGATTGGATGCAAAAATTTGACGTATGGGATTTAGCCATTAGCTCATTTCGTAAGAAAACAGAGTGCGAACCGTCAGAAGCTACAAAATTAAAAGAAGAACTACACAGGCAATTTTCCGAAGTATTCTCGAGCGGTTTGGGACGATGTAATAAGTTTGCGGCTGAAATTGAACTAAAGGAAAATGTTCAGCCAGTATTCACGAAAAAGCGAAACATGCCTTTCGCAACCACAGAAACAATTGACAAGGGGTTAGATAGATTGGTACAAACTGGAATCTTTTTAAAAACCGATTTCAGTGAATGGGCGGCACCAGTGTTCTACGTAAAGAAAAAATCCGGAGAAACACGTGTTTACGCAGATTTCTCGATGGGTTAAATAAGGCTATCAAGGATTATCCCTACCCATTGCCAAGACCGGGGGAAATATTTACCAAGCTTAACGGTGGTAAAGTATTTTCTAAGATTGATTTAAGCCGAAGATTATCTTCGGATTCCAGTAGAAGAAGAAACTACAAAAATTTTATTAATACTCACGAAGGACTTTACAAATTTAACAGATTGCTATTTGGGATAAATGTAGCACCATCAATCTTTCAACAGACTATGGATACCATGCTCATGGGACAAAACTTTGCTACTGCTTACTTAGACGACATTTTAATCAAAAGCGATAATGGAGAAGAACACGCAACGCATATTAAAGAAGTCTTCAGGATTTGGGTTTTAAAGTGAAGGAGAAAAAATGCGATTTTTTTTCTAAAAGAAATCAAGTATCTAGACCATATAATCAATGAAAGTGGGAGAAAACCAGATCCATTTTATTTATTTGTGCAGGATTACATTCACGGAATCCACAACAGTATGTATGTATGTATGTATTTATATATGTATGTATGTATGTTTGTTTGTTCATATCTATCTCTCTATCTATCTATCAATCTATCTATCTATCTATCTATCTATCTATCTGTCATGGTCCGGTTCCTTGTACCACGGTGATAGTCCAAGGTAGAACCAATAAAGAAGAACTCGAACACGTATATGGAATAACACAGATATATTACAAACAGGAATATATACGGAGAAGTAGAAAGTGTTAGTACGAACAATCAGGTTTAGTAGTAACTGTCTGAACGCGACTCTGTTTCGGACTGCCTCTGACTCGACTGACTGGCTCGCTCGCTCTGACTGACTGACAGACTCCTGACGGACCTCACTCCAGACTTCAGACTGTACGGTATTTAGTCACCCCCCACGAGGGCATCATATGGCACAAGGCCGGTTTAACGTGGGATCTCCGGGCCTGTGGGCTCGGCCAAAAATATGCCCTTTGAACCCGTATACACGGGTTCAGGGTCGGTCTACCTCCCCGAAAGAGAATCCGCCCTTCGGCGTAGCCTCCTTTGGGTTCCTCCCCGCCCGTAGGCGGAGAGTTCAACCGATCAGCCGGTCGCCCGACTTCGGACTGAACGGTATTTAGTCACCCTCCCACGAGGGCATCATGTGGCACAAGGCCGGTTTAACGTGGGATCTCCGAGCCCGTGGGCTCGGCCAAAAATATGCCCTTTGAACCCGTATAAACGGGTTCAGGGTCGGTTTACCTCCCCGAAAGAGACTCCGCGCTTCGGCGTAGTCTCCTTCGGGTTCCTCCCCGCCCGAAGGCTGAGAGTTCAACCGATCAGCCGGTCGCCCGACTTCGGACTGTACTCTCTGTTTCCTCTTCAGGCGCAGTATTTATATGTATGGAATAGTCCATTATGTTATTATGGGTAAGGTCCCATAACACTATCTATCTATCTATGTTATATTAGCAATACAAACTGTCCTCTTCCTAATGAAACAGGCATTTTATTTTAGGATCATTTAGTAAATTATTTTTAATTCCATATCCTGGGTCCCATGAATTGATATATGAGTCAAAGATGACAAATTTCTTGATATGAAGAATTATACTACATTCGCATTTTATTATTTTACAATTTTTTCAAAAATGTGAGAAATTCGATTTTTTATTGCAAATTTGATTTTAAAAAAATGTTCTTTGAAAATGATGTTGCCAGTCGGGAAAAGTCTGTATGGAAATTTTGAAAGAAATCTTTTTTGATATTTTAAGAAATGGAAATGTCATTATGTCGAGAAAAGTGAGAAAACTTTTTTTTGAAAACATCATTAAGAAACCTTATGTTTGCCTTTTTTCTTGTTCTGGCTTCATTTTAACCATACTATTCACGGGTGCAAATAGTAATAAAAAAACTGTTTTTTGATATTCATTACTATAATTTTTCTTTTTGCTTTCAAATGCGAAGGTTGACCGTCATGTTCAGTTTTGCATTACTACTTGCACTTGTGAACAACACATAGTTTTGTATTACTACGTACACCCCTGAAGATGACCTTGGAAGAAGATCGAAAGTACTTGGGAAATGCAAAATAAAAACGATTTTTATAGTTATAGCACATTTCTCATATTTAACTCCATTACATGGAAGGTAATCCGTGAGTATGAACAGGTTTTATCAAAAATAAACAGACAGAATATCTGTAATTTATTTAATCAGATATGCCTAAAAGAGAATTTGCTACCTAAATATTCAAAGATTTTATATATACATATATATATATATATATATATATATATATATATATATATATATATATATATATATATATGAAGTTGATGTGAAGAATTTTATTAACATCACGTTTCCTCAGGTTAAAATGAAAGATAAACCCAACTGAGTGTAAGGGAAATATCTTGGAATCTCTGAGAATAAGCAGGAATCATAAATTAAATTCATGAACCTAGCTTACCAATTCCTAAAGTGCAGTCTTAAAGTCGTGTTTATCTGCCTCTTTGTTTGTTTTATCTGTATATATATTAGACCTGACTGATATTGTAGAATTTTAAATTAATATTTTTGTTTTACATATATATATATATATATATATATATATATATATATATATATATATGCACTTTCAAACAGGTGTATATACATACACACCCAGCCAGGGATACACATATATTAGAGCCTTTTCTTTTCAAACTTGTGCATGTATGTATACATATACATGCACATCGATATATAACTGTGCATACGCACATACACACACGAATCATTTTTGTTTCGTATACTATTATACATTCTACACACACACATACACACGCGCGCGCATATATATATATACACAGAGAGAGAGAGAGAGACAGAGAGAGAGAGAGAGGGAGAAAGAGAGACCATCCCTAAAAGGAGTCCTATGCAGTTATTGTATGCATGGTCCATATGTACACGTAACCAGGATCTGGTTTCTTTAGACCAGGAGTTTAGTCCCCTTCGTTGAAAATTCGTTATTTCTGCACCTTTTGGACATTTGTGTATATATCTTTCTATATCGCGATCATACTCTGGACATCATGCCCTCAATTTTAATCTTCTCTGCGTAGCCATTATTCCACAATGGACATCATCATAGACACTTTTTAAAATAGCTCTTCTTAATGTTTCTGATCGTAGTATCACGTCTTCATTGCAGACCGGTTTTCATCGTTAATTTATGCCTTATTTCTTTATAAGTTGTTTTTTAGATTTCGGACAAAATTATTCCACCTGTTTCTTCTTATCCTCGCAGTAACCTTGCTTAATATTGGTTCCTGTAGAGTTTCAACCCAATACAATATTTCTTCATCCGGGATTTCCATTTTTTTCCTTTTTGATACTCATTAAATTCTAACCTTGACAGCACATGGACATGCGTTATTGGATTTCCGTTTACATATTCAATGTCAAAATCATAAGCCATTAATTTTATGAACCATAGAATCATGAAAAAAGTAACTTTTGTTAATTCCTTTCTAGGGTTAAAAATAAACTCTGAAGTGTTCTGATCAGATTTTAATCGGAACTTCTTTCCTGATAATAATTGTTGTGCTCTATCTGTGCTCCAGACAATGGCCAATGCCTTTTTTCAATATTTGAATAATTTATTTCTGCTATCGTCAATCTTCTTGAAAGGCACTGATGGCCTTCTTGCGATAAAATTGTTGACACAGCTCACCCACTTGTATCCGTAGTTAACGTAACCTCCTTTCAAAGATTTTTACAATGTTTTTTTTTCTGCAAGTATCTCTTTTAGATCCTCGAAGGCTACATTTTGCCTTTCAGTCCATTTCAAATCACTATTCTTTTCCGCAGTTCAGTAAATAGTTCTATGGTAACCCATGCCTGAAAATAAAATACACAAAAATTGTACTTACAAGTAGTGTTGGGATTCAGCAGGTTTGCATAGGTTCGTGTGAACCTGCTTTTGGAAATTTATGAGCTCAGCGAACCCGTTGCTGGCTGCAAACCGAACAAACAAATTACTAATTTTAGATTGTCTACAAATTGTAGTCGCATAATCGGTTGGCGATGTAAATTCAGGTGATTGAATAAAGGTTAATACAAATTTCATGAACTACTTGCATTGGCACCCATTGAATATGAAGCCTGGAATGACAGAGTGCCCAATTTGTTGTGCTGGTTTTCTTGCACTGGAAAATCTGCAACACTTACGGAAAGGAAACTGCAAGAAATTGGCATGAACACCACCCAGACGCCACTGAGATTGGACATGTAACAATTTTTGGGGACTTTACAATGCACACAGACAGAACAATCAAAGCGAATCGCCCTGACATCGTGATCAGAGATCTCAAAAATAAAATATGCCTCCTTATTGATATGGCAGTCCATGGTAGACTGGAATGTATCTTTGGAGATCTCTCAAAAATTATCAAAATATAAGGACTTTGAAATCGAAGTCTCCAAAATGTAGGGCATGAGGATATCAACAACTCCAGTTGGATTGGGATCGCTCGGATTGAATGAAAAAGATTCCAAAAGACTCACTGAAGGAATTCCTGGTAGTTCGTGCCTTAGACAAAATACAAAAAAAAAAAAAAAAAAAAAAATGTTCCCACACTTTACTGTGTAAAATATGTGTGATGTTTTTCAAAACTGCTCAGTGGAAAAATGTCATGATGCCATTTCTGGCATTAGGGACCCGGAAGAAAATGAGTGTATATCTGAAAAAACCAAAGAAAAAAACAAAACAAAAAAACCCCAACAAACAACAACAAAAAAACAACAACAATAATAATCATTATAATAATAGAATGCAGTGTATATACGAGACACAGTGGAGAAATGGATAGCAGCTCGGATTGAGTTATTGGAGAGTCGAGTTCGAATTCCAGTCGAATCCATTACATTCACTTCCGTGCTAATAACCTTGGGAAAGGTAGGAATCCTTTTCTACCCGCTCAAGCTATCTTCTATAAATAGAAGGCAACTGATCTACCTCTGGAAAAATACCTCGTCAGTCATATATCGAAAGATAACTGACTGACTGGTGCATATGTGGTCACCCCCCTTGCAATCTATTCTTTTCCTTTCTCCCCTCATATCTCTCTTTGTATCCTTTCTCTTACTCTCCTTTCTATCACTGTTTAATGTTGATTGTTAGTGATGGAGATACAATCTAATCTATTTTTTAGAAATAACGTATCACCTGAAATCCACGTCGTTATGTAAAAAATAATTTTATTTGTGAATTCTTATGTTCTTTAGTTGATTGTATCTCCAACAATAATAAACAAGAAAAAACATTACATTCTTGCATTAGCCACACCTGCATTACATTCGCGTTTGGGTCTATTTGTCATCTGTTGAAATCTAATGCAATTGGTGCGCATATAGATAAAACATATCACAAATATCTACAGGCTAAGAGATTGAAAGTTCTAATAAAAAATATGGATTTTCGTGACACCACCTGTCATTACTTCGATTTTCTGACAAGCCATAACCTTTGGCACGTCAGTGTAGACATAAAATGAAATCGGTTTATAGATAAGTATGAATAGATGTCAATAGATTCAGATTTGAATCGAATCAAATCGGCGGATATAAGAATAGACTTATCTAGCTTGGTCGATTGAGATGGACATATTGTGGGGGTAGATGTAGATAGAAACGCAGGCAGGCAGACAAAACAGTTTAGAATGGAAGAAGGTTGCCGGCAAGAACAAAAGACAAACAAATGTGTATCATAACAAAGGAGGACATGATCCGTACAGAAAATTCGAATTTGAATTCATTTCAGATAATCTTTATTTTTTCTTCTTTCCTATTCTTTCTTACTCTCTTTTTCTTTCGTTTCTCTCTCTCTCTCTCTCTCCTATTTTTTTCTCATTTTTCTTTTTCTCTATTTTGTTCGTTTACTCTTGTTTTGTATTGTCTTTGTTTGTTTGTTTGTTTGTTTCTTTCTTTCTTTCTTTCAACCTTTCCAACTTTCGACCATTTATTTTTCTTTCTTTCCTTATTCTTTTCGCTTTCTTCCTTTTCCTTTCTTACAGCTTTTTCTTTCCTCCTTTTCTATTTAATCATTTCCTTCTTCGTTCATCTACTTTTCATTTTCTTTCTTTCTTTTTGTGTCTAGTATATCATTTCTTTCTTTCTTTCTTTATCGTATTTATCAGTTTCTTTCTTTCTTTCTTTCTTTTGTGGGTCGTTTATCATTTCTTCTTTATCTTATTTTCCTTTTCTTTATTTTTTATCTTATTCATCATTTTTTTCGTTTTATGATTCGTTTATCTTTTCTTTCTTTATCAAATTTAACTTTTTACTTTCTTGATTATATTTTCACTCTTTCTTTATTTCATTAAATTTTTTCTCTTTCTTTTTCTTTGTTTCTTTCTTGCTTTATCTTCATCATTTTTTCTTTCTTTAGCTCATTCATAATTTTCTTTTTTCTTTCTTTCTTTCTTTTTTCTTTCTTTCTTTTTGTGCCTAGTTTATTATTTGTTCCTTTTTCTTATCATTTTCTTTCTTTTTTACCCTTTTCTTTCTTTCTTTCTTTCTTTTTCTTTCTTTCTTTCTTTCTTAGAAAATCAGTGCCAATATATATCTTGAAGACTTAAAATGCATTATTTACTTCATTGACTTTTGTATTGCTCTTTTTTTCTCGCCACCCTCTTGCAATCTATTCTCTTGCTTTCTCCCCTCATATCTCTCTTTGTATCCTTTCTCTGACTCTCCTTTCTATCACTCTCTCCTTTTCCGCCCCCTCTCCTTTCCTTCCCCCTTCTCATGAAATAGTCTTTGTTTCGAAGTTAAATTTGGTTCCTCTTGAGAGATGCCAATTCTTTTGTGATTATTTTTCCTTTGTGCCAATTGTCGAAGACTATTTTTGTTATTTTGTCCGTGCTAGCCCTACATTAGGCACGTTTTAATATTATGATTTCAGTTTTACGTTTTAACCAGCCATCCAGATTTTACATTGCAATTGTTACGGAGATATAATTAGAAGTCTATTGTAAATCATTCCGTAAAAATCTATATTTCTGTTCACCTTTCGCTCGGCAATAAAAATTGAAATACTTCAGATAAAAAATGTATCATAAAAAATATTGTCTACCGAAAGTGGTTAAAGGATTGGGCGAGTGACTCGCTGTTTGCAGTTCAATTTCTATCACAGTTGATCTGTTCCTATTATGATGAAATTTGGAAGGTATTTTATGAGGGAAGACGGTTTTGAGAAATTAAAAGCAGGGAAAGGCAGTGAATAAACTACCTAACAATTATAATGGACGGTGGAGCAAATAATATAGAACGACAACAGAAAGGCAAAAAAAAGCAATCATTTTTTGACAACATTTGAAGTTGTACAGAAATTTGAGCACGTTTCAAAAAAATATAGTCCAGAGAATATGTGTGAGCGCTCAAGAGGAAGAGATAGACAAACAGAGAAATAAATAGATAGATGGATAGTTATATATATATATATATATATATATATATATATATATATATATATATATATATATATATATATATATATATATAATTTCGCTTGAAGATGGAACAGAGCTTACTTTAATTCAATTTAATTCAAATAATTATATTGAAGTTTCCGGCTCTTGTTTTGAAATATGAGAACTCTTATGTACCGTGTTGGAATCATATTTTTAAATAAATAATTATATTAATGCTCTACTTTTGTATCGAGCAATATTTAAAAAAAAAATAATAACAAAATACTAAAGAACTTTGGATTATTTACTTAACGAGTTCTTTCCTATTTTCTATATATTTGCACATATATATATATATATATATATATATATATATATATATATATATATATATATATATATATATATATATATTATTTTATCTATGAAAAGAATGTATAAACATAAAAATGTCTTAATATAATTGTCGGACTTTGTCCATTTCATAATGTGTGACGTCATTTGTTTACATTTGGATACCCCATGAGCAGATATGAATGTACGTGAGGGAATCATGGAAGATTGTAGTTTAAAGACAGTAAAATTGACTTTACTAACCGAACGCTCCTCTGTGGCCAAATTGGTAAAAGGCACGTCAATCTATATGATGGTTCCGTATAGGATACAGGTTCGATTCCTGCCGGAGGACGAATAATTTCTATGAAAATTTCTCTATGAGTATATATATATATATATATAATTAAAGGTATTAAATTCCATAACTTAGCATACTCCATAGTTTACCTTGACTTTCAGATGCCCTGAACTATATTAATGATCGTTCTCAAATTGAAAAACTTTAAAAACCAACGATATTTTTACCTCTTTTTTACATTCTTGTTATAAAATGATATCCTTATATTTGCTTTGATAAAGTCAATCAGAAGACGAAACGCGTCAGCTAGGAAAAGTTTTTTTTTCGATCATCAGTCATTTCAATCTTTAAGAAAATATACTTTTGGTATAACTTAGATGATGAAATGATTCATCTAACTAAAATGTATAATTTGTAAAAATCTCTAGCAAGATACCTTATTTTAATAAATGACGTGAGTATCTATCTCGAGTGTGTGTGTGTATATATATATATATATATATATATATATATATATATATATATATATATATATATATATACACGGCCCTATCGACTGGGGCTTTAGAATACGCCGACTGCACCTCTGTAGAGGGGTAAAAAAACCCAATGAGGCGTCCTGGGTATGACGTTAAACTGCATCCAACAGCAAGGGCTCTGATCAGGAGGTTTTGAGGAGCGTGGAACCACCTCTTAATTGCTGGTGTACCCAGGTCCACCTTGACCCGGGGTGGTAGCACCTGTTAGGGCCCCAGCTATGGGCAAATAGTGAACTCCTAGTTTTTTAAGTTTTACACACGTCCTGGGTATGACGGTAAACTACATCCGCGTCCTGGGTACGGCGATAAACTACATCCAACAGCAAAGCCTCAGATAATGTTTTCGGAAAGATAATGTTGCCAGCTATACGTTTTTGAAACAATGTTGCTAGCTATACGTTTTTGGAACCATAATGTTGCCAGCTATGCATTTTTGAAACCATAATGTTGCCAGCTATACGCTTTTGAACGTCCTGGGTATGGCGATAAACTACATCCGCGTCCTGTGTATGGCGATAAACTGCATCCAACAGCAAGGCCTCAGATGGTGTTTTTGGGAAAATAATGTTGCCAGCTATCCGTTTTTGAAACAATAATGTTGCCAGCTATGCGTTTTTGAAACAATAATGTTGCCAGCTATGCGTTTTTGAAACAATAATGCTGCCAGCTATCCGTTTTTGAAACAATAATGTTGCCAGCTATGCGTTTTTGAAACAATAATGCTGCCAGCTATGCGTTCTTGAAACAATAATGTTGCCAGCTGTATTTTTTTTTAAACAAAAATGTTGCCAGCTAAACTGTTTTTGAAACAGTGATGTTGCCAGCTATACGTTTTTGAAACAGTGATGTTGCCAGCTATACGTTTTTGAAACAGTGATGTTGCCAGCTGTACTTTTTTGAAACAGTGGTGTTGCCAGCTATACGTTTTTGAAACAGTGATGTTGCCAGCTATACGTTTTTGAAACAGTGATGTTGCCAGCTGTACTTTTTTGAAACAGTGGTGTTGCCAGCTATGCGTTTTTGAAACCATAATGTTGCCAGCGATGCATTTTTGAAACCGTAATGTTGCCAGCTGTACGTTTTTGAAACAATAATGTTGCCAGCTATACGTTTTTTATTCCATACAAAATAGGCATTTAAAATTCATATAAACTGGATTTAAGCAAGAAACACATTGCCTATTAAGTATGTTTCCATTTTGAAAAGTTTGATATCTACGTAGCCTGAGTAGCCATATTAATTTTATTTCATTCTCTTTTTACTTTCTATTTTTGATTTTTTTCTTTTTTCCTTTCGTCTTTATTGTTAACAATATCAACGAAATGTATTTCGCTCAATATTTTGAGGCACGGATTTAATACAATTTGTATTCATCTGAATTCAAGAACGAGAACTACGCGCTATGAAAGTTTTTTATTGCTTTGAAATAGATATACTTAAATATTGATTAACTCGGGCTAAGCCCGACTAGCCCGACCCCCGGAGACGCCACTGATATATATATATATATATATATATATATATATATATATATATATATATATATATATATATAACCTACTGCTGAAAATTGAAGCCGTAAAAAAAGGCAAAAGTTCATGAACATGCGCGTGTAAAATAACGGTAAATATATGAATATGCACGTGCACAAAACGGAGTAAAAAACGAATTGAAAAAAGACGCGGAACACATTAAAAAAACTAGAAACATTTAAAACAAGAAGCCCCTGAAGAACGGAAATTTACCAAGAAACTTCAACGTCGGAGAAAAAAAAAGCAAAAAAAAAACATTGATATTCAAAAAGTACGTAACCTTTATCTATCTATCTATCTATCTATCTATCTATCTATCTATTAAATATGAATCCTGATGAATACAAACACACAAAATCTATGGATTGTATCAGTCATGTGTAATGATGTTTATTATGTACATTGGTAAATAAGGGGTTGTAGACTATAAGCATTTTTTTCTTATTGAAAGTACCGTATTTTCTTGATTATAATACGGCCCTGTGTTTCTGAAGCTAAAAACAAAGTAGGTCCATGTGTATAATAGACGCCCGTAATACCTTTTGTAAGCAATAATTATCAACCACCTGCCTCCTGCTTTGTCTTTTAATCGTGTTAACTGAGAGTATTGGAAATCTTACTGTTTCAAAAGAGGAGGAGGAGGAGGAGGAGGAGGCTTTATTAAGCTGAATAATTTCTGAAAACTTGTTCGTGTTTATAATATCATTCCGTATTTTGACTTTAATTTTCGTTCAAATCTCTTTTCGTATCAGGCACATGATAATATGGTGTGGACTATTTTGCTATTATTTCTAAGTAGGTGTCTAATGGCATTATAGTTCTTGTGGTGCTTGTTAATGTGATGTCTATTAACACTTTGTTCCGATAAATGACACATACATCAATATTGATAGTTATAGTTTCTAACATCACATTCTACGATGTAAAACATATACTAAAAATAACGTTTGAAGTAATAAAAACATCTAATTAAAACTAAATCCATTAATTATTTAGGATTTGTTTTGTTTGTGTTTCGGACACGACATCGAGCAGATATGGATGTCGAAGAAAATCTGAACTGGCGAATGTGTATTCCTTAAAAGGCTAACTGGAATCTTGCTGGCCTGTGAAGCTCTCTGTGGCCGAGCAGCCTAAAGTACACCATATAAAACGGGAGAAGAGGCTTCGAAACTGAAATTTTAAGTTTTCTCGAGTGCACGGGCCGGCGGACGTAATGCACACCTTTTAAAATACAAAAGAAGCATTTATTCCTAACACGACTATAATCTATGAAGTAATATATATATATCTTGTGTAAATTTGGTAAATATATCTCTTAAAATGCAATGTCAATGTTATTTTAAATTTTTGCGTCATTTAGACGACAATTTATCCATCGCACCCTATCTAAGCCTTTTTATAGCTTTGGAATGGGCTTCTATAGACTCGTGATCTTGTATTACCTTGTAATAGACTTGTATAAGCGTAATAATAACATCGTACAAGCCTTGTAATAAAATTGTATTGTTTCTCATAACCTTTTGGTACATCTCATGAGCCGGATGTTCAGTAAGCCTGTAAGCTGACTCAGTAAGTTTAGTATAATTGTCTTTCGATGTGAATCTTATGGAATCGTTAGATTAAGGGCATTGATAAAGAAAGTAATTCTTATTACGTTCGTCGTGGTAGATTATCTTTTCAATGTCGTTCGGTTTCCTTCATGGTGGATGTGTTCTCGCGTGGCTGACTAGTCAATCAGGGACTTGTTACACAAGCGTAACTAAGATTGATAACTAATAACTAAGAGGCCCAGTAAGGGACAAGTGTCTGTCCGAGCACCCAATAAAGGGCAATTATCTCTTCGATCACACAATAAGGGGCGATATCTGTCCAAGTACACAATAAGGGACAATACCTTTCCGAAACCTAGTAAGAGGTAATTGCCTATCCGACAGCAGCTGACTTGGGAACGAGAACCTTCCCTGGCCTTTAAGAGGTTGCTCAACTTCCTATCCTGCTATTACTTTCTATCCTCCTTGATGGATTGTCTTCGCAATCCCTGTTTATTAAGAGATGTGACCATATGATTTTGTCTTGCATTTCGAACTTACTGTAAATATTTTGCAAAAGTACACGCTTAGCAGTAACTGTTTTTGCCGGTTTAATCACAGAGACCATAATTACTTTTATGCTGACTTGTTCCGTAGGATGTGCGCAGCGTATTTGCACTCGTGATTTTCAAGAGATGACTGGTGAATCAGAGTGAAATTGCAACCATGTGGGATTGGTGGTCATAAGTTATTTTGCTGTCTGGGTTACTTCCCTCGTGCGTGTGATCTTCACAGAAACAGGTTCGACTTTATTCGCATGCTTAACCACGTGCGTTTTATTCAGTGGAGACAAAAACAATTAAATTCGTATATTTATCAGGGTTTTGCAAAGTTAAATTAAGAATTTAGAAATTAAATAACATATGTTTGGAATTCTCTGTAGGTTACTCGGATCAATATACACCTGATGAAGTCTGGTGGGTACAAGGGTCGACGCGTTGTGATAACAACAAAGATGAAGACAATAGTCCGAATGCAAATAAATAAATAAATGTGTAAATAATTCAATAAAATTTTTAATTTTTTCTTTCCTCTGATATTGTTCAAAAATGGGCTCACTTAAATGCCAATAAATGCCAATAAATGAAGTGTTTATTGACTTGCGAACAAGATTAACGGTTCAAGAAGATTAAGAAAGATTAATGTTTATTTACTGACATAGGTGAACCCATCCTGGGTATGACTATAAACTATGCCCGGGAGCAAGGAACTTGGATCCACCTCTTAATTACTGTTATCTTCAGGTCCACCCTGACACGGGGTGGTAGCACCTGTTAGGGTCCCAGCTATGGTCAATTAATTAACACTAAACTGAGGTCAAATACTATGAAAATATAAAGGTACATTTTTGTAGTGAAAATCCCAGCAATTAATTTTCATAGTAAAAAATTACCAGTAATAAGGTTTTGAAAATAATTCCAGCAATTCATATTTATAAAAAAATAAAATAAAATTTACCAGCAACACATTTTTGGAAAAAATTACCAGCAATAAATTTTTGTAAAGAAAATTACTAATGCTTCCAAGAAAATTAAATTTCGGCATTAAATAACCCATAAACAGTTGATTTGCCGCTAAACAAAGAAAGAAAGATGAACGGTTTATTTATATATTAAATATGGTTAAAAACATGGATCTGAAAACAGTAAGATAAAATCATGAATTTATAGGAAGTCAAAAAGTGAGTAGATTTTTGGAGGACATCCTGTATATCAACAAGCGGAAATTACTCTTGAAAATCCACAATTAAACAAAGAACAAAAATCGTGACATTTATGTAATTTTTTTTTAGAATTAAATAATTTCACGAGGTTAATATTTTTTTTATTCATCATATCCTCTTTTTCGTTTTATCTGAAATCATGTTTTTAAATAGCTTCGTCTGATCTCATATGAATGTCATATATGGGCGATCAGTTCCATTGGAAAAGTCTAAACGTGCGTCCATATGCAAATATTTTTTTCTGATCAATGTTTTAAAAATGGTTTCAGGCGAATGAATCCTTTAGGACTTAAATAAGATGATTACTCATCAGGCGTTATAGACTGGCGCTATAAAATCCCAAACGGAGATCCTTACCAAATAACAAAAACCCCATCACTTGAACACTTCCAAAAGAAACAAAAATAAAATGGATAACTAAACGAGAAAATAGTTATAATCAATCGTTAGCTTTCCACTTTATCTTAAGCAAAAGGGTTCGAAAGAAATTCTAATCAATATTATTAGGTTGGTGCAAAAAAAATGTCGTTTTCTCAGATATGTTACTATGTGAGAAAACGACATTATTTTTGCACCAACCTAATAGAAAGTGTGATAACATCTTTTGGACTTGAGAAGTGTAATTTCCAGAAAAAAAAACTGTTTTTATAGAAAGAATTTATAAATTTAAACTGAAAGAAAGTATAACTGTTCAGGTAATTAATACTGAATGTTTCCTGTATTGAAACGGTTAATTCATATATATCAGGAGGTCGCCTGAAGGTTGTTGTTACATGAAACTCTGAGTAGCGGATTTTGCTATTGATAATATTATTATATTCTATTTAGGCTTTGCGGACTTTGGCATTGAGGCCTCAGTTTATTTTATATTTTAAGCTTTTAGTTTAAGTTTTTAGCTTTTATTCTGACTAATTGTGCATATATATATATATATATATATATATATATATATATATATTATAACATGAATAATAATAATAAAAAAAACGAATAAATAAAGTAAATAATAAACAAATTAGCAAACCATTATGACCAAAATATTAGTTAGACTAAAAACGAACCAAAAAATCGGACGAAAAAATACCTATAACTGTTATATAACGATAAAAAAAAATAATAATAAAAATAAAAAATAAATAAATAAATACTACGTTACTTAAAAATCGAAAAACTGAAAAGAGAAAATATACAAGTAAAATAAATTGACCTAAATTCATCCAAATAAATAAACAAACAAACCAATCCCGATAAAGTTACCTTTAAAAAAACAAATAAAGATAATCAACCCAAATAAACACATTTTAAAAACTGTTCCTGCCAAAAAAATAATAGTTAGAACAAACTACAACAATCAACCCCAAAATCGAATAAATAGCTTTAATTAAATTCTCAAACCAAAACAAAATTATTAAATAAGTGATATAAACAAATTTTGACTACGTCAATAAAAACACCGATTAAATAAATAACTAAATAAAATAAGAAACAAAAAATAAAAATAAATAAAAACAAGCAAAATAATTTAACCGAAATAAATAAATAAACGACTTCCGGTAAAATAACCGCCATAATAGACTACCCACAATGCACCACTGACCCGTATATATATAAATAGCCGAGAAAAATAACAGCACACGTGGCCTGACAATTGCATATAGCATGAAACAGATTGTCGCCTCTAAGTGTTGACTTCTATGTTCACTTTTATATTTACACACGCTCTATCTCTGATATTGAGCACTTTATCCCATAAATATAGCACAACTTAAGACTATATTTCTTCATATATATATATATATATATATATATATATATATATATATATATATATATATATTCAATAACCATAAAAAAATCATCAAAGAATCAACAATTTCCCTGTCGTTGCACACCAACCGTTTCATAGTCTTGGTGACATACCTTTTAAATTCTGTCGATTGCAGGACGAATTATTCTCCCGATTTCTTTTCTGTCATAAACAGGGCCAGAACGAGGCTCCATTTAGACATCTTGGAGTCTATTATTATTAATATGCAACATCCTGCCTTATGTAGACAGAAGCAGATGAAACTTGGTCCTATTCGGGGAGATTAATGGTTAACCTAGACAATATTTAGGACTCTTAAGATTTTCTTTTTTTCTCTTCCTTTAATTTTCATCCTTTTATTACATCTTGGTAATCTATTGTTTTTTAACATCGGTCGTTGATAATAATTTTTCTTATCAACTTCTTTGTTTTATTCTGCCGACGATTATTTTTCTGAAGAAGTGTCGACCGAAAGGCGTCTTAAATCCCACCTTTTTTTTTTCTTAAACGATATACTTTTGTATCTATTTTAACAATAAAAAGGCGAAATATGATCCTTATATTTAAATCAATATATATATATATATATATATATATATATATATATATATATATATATATATATACTAGCAGCATGGCCCGGCGTTGCCCGTGCTTGATTCAAAAATCGTATGACTCACACAGCAATCGCTATCACTTGACTTAAAATATTTTTGCCCTTCTTTGCCTTTAAAGGAGTGCCCTTTGCCGTGCTGATGTTGCTACATGCCTTACTTCTTGCCTATCACACACTGCGAATTTATTTTTTAATCTCTATACTAAACATTAAATCTGTTACGAAAAAAGAACTAAACAAAATGAACACAAAACGATCAACTTTAAAAAAGGACTCGTAACTGGAAAAACCGAATTAAAAAAGAATGTTAACAACAAATACTTTTTCATATTCAACCCAGTTCTGCGGAATCAGAATCAACGTTGAGTTTAAGCAAGCGAATGAGCCAATTGCAGTAAAGTGCCATGCAGATTTAAATTTTTCCCACTTGTGACGAATGCAGCTATCGATTTTTTTTGAAAGCTAACATGCTAGTTAACATTCGTGTGAATCAGCTGTTGGCTCTCACGCTGACCAATAGAATCTTCCTGCCTATTCATGGTAGCCAGCTATAGGCTCTCACACTGGCCAGTACAAAATGGCCGCAAACTACATGAAAACTGCCATACAAGCATGAAAAAATCGATTATTTCCACTATCGATGGGAGTTGGGAAATGCAAAGTCGGTCTTGGCCTTTCCGCTAATTTGGAGCATGTGCATGTAAATTTTGGTGCAAATCCGTCGAAAATTGCGGCCGTGCATTCGTTACACACACACACACAAGCACATATATCCTGCCTTTTATATATATATATATTTGAGCACTTACACATACATTTATATATATTTATCCATTTGAGTGTATATATATATATATATATATATATATATATATATATATATATATAATATTCTCCCTGGGTTCAATTACTGTGGACTTGTACCAAACTTGTTTCACTTCAAAGACATCAAAAATACATTGGTAATAGCCGCATCTACCCTTTATATTCAAATAAACATATGAAGAGTACGTTTAGGTCGGACCCAATCAACCAGTTATTTGTCGATCACTTTTATGCATGACTCGGAATAGCCGAGTATCAAACCTGAATAAGAAGTTTACTGCCGTTTTAGCCCCAGTGGGCATCCATATATAAATCTAATACCACTGGGCAGTTGCAGTGTAATTAGACATTATTCATAAACTGAAAGCCGTATTTACAAATGGGTGTGTATTTACTTCAGTATGTGAGTGATGGGAATTAGAATACACGTTTGAAAACTGGGATGGTAGGAATTGATTGAAACAAAAATACATTTGAAATTTTGAAGTCTTTAGAATGATGTGATGCCTTCTAGAGACAGGAAAAGAAAGAAGCCTTTTCAAAAGTTACCCCCATAAATTTCACAAGAACATGAACTTTGTTGTTAACAATGGAAAAAATAATTCAGAAGTAAACTGATTCATTTTTAATTTGTTGAAAAAAATTTAGGCTTTCAAATAAGTGCACTGGATTTATTTTAGGATTTTCAGCCGTTAGAAGTCCAAAATGAAAAATTATCCCATATATTTGGATCGTGATTTTGAGGGTAAAAATTGATGAAAACGTATAATAATAATAATAATAATAATAATAATAATAATAATAATAATATGAACACCACCCAGATTCGGTTACATAGATAGGGCCTGCAAAAAGTTTTGGTACTTTAAAATACACACAGAGCAATCAAAGCTAATCACGCAGAAATTGTGAACACTGAACACAAGAACAGAACGTGCTTTCTTATTGACATGGCAGTCCCTGGATATCTTAAAAAAATATCAAAATACAAGGCTCTTGAAGTAGAAATCTCAAAATTATTACACAAGAGGACATCAATAATTGCAGTTGTATTTGAAAGCCTCGGATTGATTGGAAATAGTTCTGATAGACTCATTGAAGAGTTTCCTGGTTATTCATAACTTAAAGAAATAAAAAAAATGGTACTCACAAATACAGCTCACACATCCCGAAGGGCTTTACCTACGTAAATGTCTTTCTTAGCGGTTTATTTTTTGATCAGTGGAAAATGTCTTGAAGACATTTTTGACGCTAGGTTTCTAATTAGACCTGGAAGGAAATCCGCATATAAAAGAAATGCTAGGAAATAATAATAATAATAATAATCATAATAATAATAATAATCATAATAATAATAATAATAATAATAATAATAATAATAATAATAATAAAAATAATAATAATAATAATTATAATAATCGTAATAATCATAATAATAATAATAATAATAAAAATAATAATAGTAATAATAGTAATAATAATCATAATAATCATCATAATAATAATGATAATAATAATCATAATAATCATAATAATAATAATAATAATAATAATAATAATAGTAATAAAAATAATAATAATAATCATAATAATAATAATAATAATAATAAAAATAATAATAATAATAATCAATAAAATTGCAGGAGACGACGCAGGAATTCCTGGAAAATTGCAGGAGACGACGCAGAAACTCCTGGAAAATTGCAGGAGACGACGCAGAAATCTCAGTGCAGCGTGGATTGATTATCGTAAAGCCTTTGATAGTGTTCCACATTCTTGGATCCTTAAGGCTTTGGAAATGTACAAAGTCTCCCCTGTGGTATTAAACTTTCTTAAGCACAGCATGGGGATGTGGAACACAAAACTATACCTTAGGCACACCGGGGGCACTGCCATATCCAACCGTCTGAATATCCGACGTGGAATTTTTCAAGGAGACTCTCTGTCACCCCTTCTGTTTTGTCTATCCCTAACCCCTCTTACACATGAACTGAACAACAGTAGCTATGGTTACAAAATAAATAAGAAAATTTTCAATCACCTACTATACATGGATGATCTCAAACTCTTTGCCAAAGACGACAATGAGTTGGAAGGCCTCCTCAATATTGTAAAATACTTTAGTGACGACATAGGTATGGACTTCGGATTAGATAAATGTGCAAAAGTAACATTCAAGAAAGGTAGAATTACAGAAACACCCTCAATAGATTTAGATTTTGTCACAAAGATTAGGGAATTGGAGCATGAAGAAGCTTATAAGTACCTAGGAATTAGCGAAGGAGATGGCATACAACACCCCCAAATGAAAGAAAAAATAAGAAAAGAGTACTACAGGCGTGTACGTCTGATACTAAATACTGAACTAAACTCAAAAAATAGAATATCAGCTATAAACTCATTGGCTGTCCCAGTGGTGCATTACAGCTTTAATGTCCTTAACTGGACCATAGCTGAAATTAAGCGAATGGACGCCAAAACGAGGAAGCTTCTCACTTGCTATCGCATGCATCATCCCAAAGCTGATGTTGATCGTCTGTATGTGCCCAGATCCGAAGGAGGCAGAGGATTAGTTCAACTAGAACTGTCCTACAAAACTACAACAATTGGCCTCCAAAAATACTTGGAAACTACAGAAGACTGAATGATGGTATGCGTCAAGGAACATGAAAGTAGTAAGCGTCTTTACTCCGTAATGAAAGAAGCCAACAAATTCAAAATGGAGCTTCAAATGGGCGTAGAGATGCAACTACAGCACAATACACCGGCTGAAACTGCAAAATACTTGAAAAAGACAGCAAAGACGAATGCAACCGACCAGATACAGAAGCGATGGCAAGATAAACCGCTTCATGGCCAATACTCTGCCCGTATCAAACAAACCCGTACCCATCAGTGGCTACGCAGTGCATGGTTGAAAGCGGAAACTGAAGGTTTTATCCTTGCTGCGCAGGACCAATGCTTGCTAACTAGGAATTATCAAGCACATATACTAAAATATTGTGTCAGCCCAAAATGCAGATTCTGTGATAAATATCCAGAAACGATTGATCATCTTGTATCAGGTTGCACGATGTTGGCACCCACTGAATATAAAACCCGACATGACAGAGTGGGCCAATATCTGCACTGGAAAATCTGCAACTTCTACGGGAAGGAAACTGAAAGAAACTGGTATCAACACCACCAGACCCGGTTACGGAGATAGGACCTGTTACAATTCTATGGGACTACACAATTCACACTGACAGAACAATCAAGGCCAACCGACCAGATATTGTTATTAAAGACCACAAACAAAAACGGTGCCTCCTTATTGATATGGCAGTCCCTGCTGACTGCAATGTATCTTTGAAGATATTCAAAAAGCTGTCAAAATACAAGGACCTTGAAATAGAAATCTCGAAAATGTGGGATATGGGAACATCAACAATCCCTGTTGTAGTTGGTGCCCTAGGACTGGTTGGAAAAGATTGCAGTAGACTAATTGCAGGGATTCCTGGAAGCCCATGCCTCAAGGAGATACAAAAAATTGTTCTGACAAGTACAGCCCACACTTTACGAAGGGCTTTATCTATGTAATTTTTTTTTTTTCAGTGAAAAGTGTCATGATGCCATTTCCAACCTTAGGTCCCTGGGCGGGAACCGGAAAGAAATGTGTAAACGCCAGAAATCAAAGGAAATAATAATAATAATAATAATAATAATAATAATAATAATTATAATAATAAAAATAATAATCATAATAATCATAATCATAATAATCATAATAATAAAAATAATAATAATAATAATAATAATAATAATAATCATAATAATAATAATAATAAAAATAATAATAATAATAATAATAATAATAATAATAATAATAATAATAATCATAATAATAATAACCATAATTATAATAATAATAATAATAATAATAATAATAATAATAACAAATAGTAATATTAATATTGTTTGGAACAGAAACCAAATGTATTTACATGTAAATGGGATGCATCTGTGTTGTAGAATTATGCAGTTCAAATATACAGGACAATAAATGTTCAAAGGTCGTATAAAATTGTCAAAAATTGACTGGAAAAGGCAACAATACCTCTGTTGATACAAACATTTCAGTCAAATTATTCAGCAACAATAAAAAGAAGGCTATAGAAACTGAAATTCAAAAACAGGATTTCAAAATTCAATCAAAAACGTCACTGGTGCATTAGCAAGCACATCCAAAATAAGTAAACATATATTTCACGACTCCCGAGTGGACCGAGTTTGGCTAAAATACAAAAGATTGCAATCAGGGCTACTTTGCACATCCTCAGGAATTTTTTGTCAATGTGACACGTTATGAAAGTTTACTAATGGAATTTGCATATACATTTGCACATTCTCATATATTCATAAAACCCTAAAAATTTGCATGCAAATTCTTATATATTCATAAACCCTAAATATTTGCGTGCACATTCTCATATATTCATAAAACCCTAAACATTTATATGCACATTCTCTTATATCCGGGGCCAGGGAGGACGTGGGAATAACAGCTCCTGAAAACCTCCAATCATCCGATCGGAAGTATTGCTGACGGATTTAGATTATTGTTACATTCAGGACCTGATAAAGAAAACGAAACCAGAAAAACTTTTAAAATGGCAAGTATATATAAATTCTGGTCAATGAAGAGAGATGAGTTCATACTCTCGTTGTAGTCGTTGCTCTGGTTACAGAGCATCCGATAGTCGCCTGACAGGATTGGTGTCAAGACTGGGCACTTGCAGAAGAATGGACTTTTGAGGACTACTCCAAAACTCCGAAATGTTCTCAAATCATAATGAAAATATGCTGCATCAGTCCACATTAGCGTATCTTATGTTGTTACTACCGTAGTGATTTCTCTCATTGTCACTTTGACTTTGTACCAAAGTAAGCTAAACGCAAGACATATTTATGTTTGCAAAGCTGCTTCGTTTGGGAAAAAATCGTAAATTCCAACCCACACTTTGATTTCTCGTTTCTCACACCGACGGGCGTCCTTCACTTCTTATCTCATTTGTGAGTTACGATTGGGGTCTCACGAACCCTAAAGAGAACTCTCACAGGGTCACTCGCTCGCTCTTTCCCTAATATATTTTCATTCAGTGACAGTCTTCATTATTGATAAGATTCTCTTTCGTAGATGAGTAGTTCTAAATAGAGCATTGTTTTTAAACCTCGTGTAAAATGAATCGGCGAGAGATTCTGCTGAAGTGCGTGTCTCTACTTTTCTTGATTGTACACAGGGCTTAAAATATTAAAGGCAAAGTAGTAGATTTAAAGTGTTTCTTTTAACATTGACATTCACCCTGTACAAGGTCCGGGAGCCACTCGATGTAGAGGGTTAAAGATTAAAAGGAAAAGCAGATATTATGTGGATAGGTAGGGGCGATAACAGTCAAGCAAAGGCATGAAGAGGTTAAGATTATAATGATAGGGAAAATGTCCTCTTGGAAGACAATTACACAGAGAAGTGGTCCGCGGGAAAAAAGCTGCCTGACGGGAAGTCACTTCCCACCAATGAAATACGAAAAAAATGAGAACGTATGTAGCATAACGGGTCCTAGCGGTGAAGGTTAGAACTACTGGTGAAGTAAAGGTGCATTTGTGAAAGACAAACAGTTGTATATCATGAGGAAATGTGGGATAGATAACGATTGGCACTGGACATGAAATGGTTTAGATTTTAGTGATCGGAGAAGCAATCAGTCAGGAGTGCGTTCTAAAATTTCAACAGATCTGAGAAGCTATCTTTGTGGATTTTAGTCATTTTAACCACAGAGTATGAATGGAATTCGGATGTGGATGATTTTCATTCAGTATAGGTGGCATAGTGGGTCTTAGTTGTGAATGTGTGGACTGGTGGAAGCAAGGAATGTAGTCCACCTAAATCTGCTATGAAATATGTGATTGAAGAGTGAAAGGCTAGCAACATTTTTTTCTTTGGGAGAGTGGTTGAAAAGAAAAGAATTCATTAACAAAAGGGCCACGCGAACCGTTTATCAGGTCAGGAGAAAACTCAGGATATGAACTGTGATGATAAAACATTACTGTCGTCATTTTCGTGGTTAGGCACAATAGATGGTACAAGCAAGTAGCCGCATTGAGAATCGAATTGTTTATTAGGACAGGAGAAAACTGAGGATCTAATCCATGATGATGAAACACTACTAGCTTTTTTTCGAGGTCTAGTGTGAGGCCCAGTAGATGGTATAGGCAAGTAGCCGTATTGAGCGTCAACCGAGCATCAGGACAGAAGAAAAATCAGGATCTGATCTGTGATTCTGAAAAGTTACGAGCATGATTTTCGTTGTCTGGTGTGAGGCCCAAAAGAAAGTACAGGCAAGTAGCCACGTTGAGAGTCGAACCTTTCTTCAGGACAGAAGGAAACACATGATCTGATCTGTGATGATGAAACTTTACTATTGCTGTGGATATGAATCAACGGACAAGAATAAAAAGGCGAGAGCGCGTGTCTGTGAATGTTCAAGTTTATTTTTTGTATTTGTTTATTAAGATAAATAGAAGTGTTAGTTAACCGCGTGTATGTGTGAAAAATAGAGGCAAGGATGAAATTGTGGATGAAATTGTAAACGCCTCATCGATTGGTAGGGAAGACTGGTGAATAAATAAAGGATTCTCTTTGAATCCGCGCGGTCTGAACTGATGTCGCATGTATTTGTCTTTATCTCCTTATTGACATGTCTAGATGCTTTGCTTAACTACTTTTAAAAGTGATCACAATGCACGTTTTTCCCTGTTGTCTGCGGCAACGCTGCCCGTTGGTTGAATAAACGTTAAGTATTTATTGACAAACGATTGATTTATTAACCGTAAAGATTCGTGGAGCCTCAGACTAGAATAACTTTTTTTCTCATTTAATTGACTGTCTTGGTGTTTATTTCCGTTTTCGTGCCACAGTAGCTTGGTTTTCGAAGTAATGAAAGTTACAAGTCTGTTCCCTCTACAGTGAACTGTGCGAGTAAGGTCGGAGGTCAGATCATCTGTCAGGTTTTAGTCACATAGATTTTTGGTGGTGTTTTTATAATGCGTAGACTGACCAACTTCATTTCCACGTTTTTCATTTTCCCCGTGTTTTTGTTTTGTCAATGCCATAGCTTTCTCATAGTTTTCTCTGGCTAGACAATCCATCTTCAGAATATAAGGAATATGTTTCCTTTCTAACAACAACTTGACATTGTTTCCTTGCTTACATTCATTGATCTATATTATCCCAGCATATCGGAATGTTTAAAACAAACACATATTTCTGCTTATACCATGTATCAAATTACTTTAACATTCTCCTAACAATACTCTTTTAGAGAAAAGTATGCTTAATTGTTAATAGTAAGCAGTTACAACCCATGGCTGACATACAAGTGGTGTAGCTAGAGAGGGCGTTCCGCTCCGGGCTACCCTTTTAAAGAGGCGGTACTTTTTCGGTCGGCTCTAGACTATAAGCCTGTATATGTTGTATTGAAATAAAAGTGATTTTAGTGTCGAAACAGTACTCGCAGTTGAAGGATCTTTTCGGTTTCGAGTAGCTTAAATTATGCCATATATAATGGCCTGTGTACTGTTGACAGATGAAATCGTTTTTGACGATTTCGTTGAAGAATTTACGAACATAAAAGCAAGAAATGTTACTTTGCAGAAAACTGTAATTTTCATTTCAGAAATAAAGATGGTCCTAATTTTTTACATTTTTTTCGCTATATGTCGTTTTTGCTTTTTCATTGTTACTGATAAAGCTTAAGTATATTTGGTTTGTATTTAAAGCATATATTTGACTAAGTGAAAGTAATATTAAAATGATACACAAACTAGTTTTATCACTTTATGAGTGAACACTGTGCAATATGTATTTTTGTGGTGGGCATGAGGCGGCAAACTCAAGGTCTGCCCTAAGCAGCACGCACTTTAGACATGTGACTGCTAACACAGCAAGTTCCAAGACATCGATTTTTATTGGCTTGTGGAGTGTTCCTTGTCAACTATTCACTCATCACGACACAAAAATATGAAGTTATATCTGACAAACATGATTTATTGGAAACGATACGCAAAAACACCCGATGGGGTTAGGGTTAGAAAATGTCAAAATAAATTTGATGGTAATGGCGTATAAGAATAACAACAAAACTAAGAGAGATGACACATGAGTGACAACAAGTTATGAGAAATAATTCTTTTTCTACTTGCGGAGGAGAGGTTACCAGCTATTCATTGATTACAATAAAGCAGTCTTTTAAAATATGAAGCCAAGCGTAATTAGATATCAAATTGGACACAATTAACAAAAACTGAATGGGTACGCTTGGAAATATCATAACAAATTTGGCGACAATGTATTTAAAAAAAGAATTTATTCATAGCAAGGACAATAACTCCTTTATTGGATGAAGTAATTAGAATATTATGTTTAACGATCTAACTTTGAGATAGATATAAAAAAAAAGCTCCCGCGTTTAAGGGGTCTCAAGTGACAATTACATGAATTGGTAGTTTTTGACGAGCTGCCAAAGCCATTTGAAAAGATAGTAAATATTAGGAAAGGTTTCCCAATAGCTGCCTCAGATTCTGCACTTTAGCAGACGTTTCGGCACCAAAGATTGACTAGTGATGCATGAAAGGAAAGCACAGAATACCAAATTCTGACGATGACGGGGGTAGTGACCAGACATACTTTCACCCACTGGTTTCATATGTCACTGGAAAAAGTCACAGATGTATGATATTTATTTCCCGGGTAAATAGTAGGATAGACTGAGCTTTTAGCCTTGACTAGCAACTCGTCTAAGTGAAAAAAAATCTCTGAATTTTAAAAGTGGAGAAGGTAACGGGAAATTCCTTCATTTTGCCATATCCATATATTTACATCTACATTGGTCGCTGATTTTCAATTAAATTTTACATGGATTTGTTCCAATTCAAATTTTCTTAATGTTGATGGGTTCCTTAAGTTGTTGCTAATTCGCCTGTTTTCTTTTTTTATAATAAATTCTTTTAACTTTAAGCTTATTCTGTAAGTTCTATTAAACCATACAGAAGACAGTCTTTAACAATCTATTGCTCATTCATTTCTCTTTACATAGAGTCTTTAGACATCACTTCAAGGGAGTAAAGTTTTTAAGATTAATCTTCAGTATCTTTCTATATTTTTGAGATGAGGTATTATGTACACTATTCATATTATTCAGACTATTGTCCTCTATATGACTAAAGTCTCTCTATGATGGAAGTTAATTTATGATGGAATTTTCTCTCCGATGGAAGTTTCTTTATGATGGAAGTTACTGTATGATGACGGATTATCGATGACGGAAATTTCTTTATGATAGAAGTTCCAATAGGATGGAAGTTTCTCTACGATGGAAATTTTTTATGATTGATCTTTTTTTGATGGCAGTTTCTCTAGGATTTCTCTAAAATGGAAGTTTTTCTATGACGGAAGGTTCTATATGATGAAAGTCTCTCTATGATGGAAGTTAATTTTTGATGGAAGTTTCTCTCCGATGGAAGTTTATTTATGATTGAAGTTTCTTCATAATAGAAGATTATCGATGTTAGAAGCTGTAGTATGATGGAGGTTGCAATATGATGGAAGTTTCTTTATGATTGACATTTCTCTATTATTGAAGTTTCTCTAAGATGCAAGTTTCTCTATGACGGACGTTTCTTTATAATGGAAGGTTCTATATGATGAAAGTTTTCCTATGTTGGAAGTTTCCTTATGATGGAAGTGTCTCTATGATAGAAGTTTATTTATGGTGGATGTGTTTATTTATGATAGCCAAATCATATCACGAATGTAGTACTGTAGTCATATTTGGGCGGGAGCTGAACAGACCTCACTTTCTTGTCTAGATAGAGTACAAAAGAGTTTCCGAGTGGGTGAGGAATTATTTTCCATCCCCAACCTGTCTCTCACAGGTGGGATGCGGCAAGCCTATTGTTTCTCTACTGCTACATTCACGGAAAATGCTCGAATGCTTGGTTCCGTATGGTCTATCCTTCACGGCTAGGACCTGTCATGCCACTTATAATAGAGTAGCGACCCCCCTCATTCCCTCCGTATTCCATCGGTGAGAAGCAAGTTTCACTCGAACAGCTTCTTCCCGTGAACAACTGCTCTGTGGAACAGACTCCCAAGAGGTTGTTTCCCAGATCAATACAATCTTAACTTGTTCAAGTCTAGGGTTAATCGTTATCTTACTCTCCTATCCGCATAAACTGCCTCCTAACATAACTCTCCACCTCGAGTGGCTCCCTGGCCTTGTAAAGGGTGAATCTTACTGTAAAAAGAACAAAAAACAACGACACGTTGACATCTATTATCTTATGTTTTGGGGTTTCGGATTTCGGTGTCACATTTTCTGTCGTCTGTTAAAAATCCTTCCCAAATATTTAAATTTCTGTATTAGTTCATTTTCTCCTGTTCGTAGTACGTACTTGGGACTTTTTGTTTATCTTACTCACAACTATACATTTTGTCTTCTTAACAATTTTACTGACATCCTCAACGACAAAAGTTAAAACGACAACAAGAAAAGCTTGTTCTCTAAGGACAGAAATAAAGAAATTCAGAGAATTAGGAAAATTTAGGCAATTGCTGAGAAGGGTTTGTTTAGCGACATATCAACATCTTAAGGGTCATTTAATGCTGAAATTTAATTTTCTTGGAAGCATTAGTAATTTTATTTACAAAAAAGATTGCTGGTAATTTTTTTCTTATATATAGAATATATTGCTATATACTTTTATACTTTCATTGTGTTTTGACTCGTGTTTTGGGGTTAATTATTTGCCTATAGTTAGGACCCTAACAGATGCTACCACTCTGAGTTAGGGAGGACTCTGAACCAACAGAAATTAAAAGATGGTTCCAGGCTCCTCAAAAAATCTTCCGATCAGAGGCTTTGCTGCCAGATGTAGTCTAATGTCAGACCCAGGACACGGTAGAGAATTAGGGTTATGTTTAGGGTTATATTGTCCACGTAACAGCAGGTATTTAAGATTGAAAGTATTTAGACAAACTACTGAAGTATCGACAGGAACTGTTGTCACTTGGTTCTAAGATAAATTTAGCGACTATTATGAAAAAACAAAAATAAAGGTTTGGAGAAACAAGATTCTATTTTAGAATAAAAATCTTAGAAAAAATGCTGAGAAAGGGCGGAGTGGTTAGTATTACTAAATCTTAATGGATTATACTGCTAATCATTGGATTAATTCAAAGACAGAATCTTCAGTTCGCCTTGATTTGATAATTTTATTTCCAAAACTTCAGTTTTAATATTAATCTCGAAATCTACGTGGCCTGCTGTTTTGCAACAGCGTCACTCTCAAGAAAGCTGCTTGAATATCTCCATTCTCGAAAATGCTTGAACTTTTTTATATCTCTTTACTGCTGTTGTCTGAAAAGTTTAATTTCTCGATAAATTTGTCTGAAAAGTTTTATTTCCAGACAATATTGTTTGAAATTTAGAAACTTTCGATAATGCTGTTGTCTGAAAATTTTAATTTCTTGATAATGTTGTTATTTGAAAATATGAATTTTTCGATAATGCCCTTGATTGAAAAAATTAATTTATCAATAATACTGTTGTCTGAAAAACTTTAGTTTTTCTATAATACTGTTGTCTGAAATTTTGAATTTTCAATAATGTTGTCTCCAAATTTTAATTTCTCGATAATGTTGTTATCTGAAATTATGAATGTTTCAATCATCCCGTTTATTTAAAATGTTAATTTATCAATAATATTGTTGTCTGAAAATATTAGTTCATCAATAAAACTGTTTTGTCTGAAAATTTCTCGATAATGTTACTGTCTAGAAATATTCATTTCTTGAAAATGTTGCTGTCTAGAAATATTAATTTCTTGATAATGCTTCAGTCCGGAAACGTTAATTCTCCGAAATATTTTGATGCCTGGATATTTTTTATCTTGGTAATTTCGTTGGAATATTTTAAATCTGGATAATTAATGTTGTCGCTAGAGTTTTAGTTAATAGTAATATTGTTTGTAAAGAAATTAAAATGAATAATTGAATACACACGAAAAGCTTAGAGACCTGGTAAGCAAGAAGCCATTATAATGAAAGAAAATAAAGGGGATAAAAAAAACTACGATATGGAAGTAGAAAAGGACGTAACAAAAAAACTAGAAAAATAGAAGGGGCATGGATAATGAAAATGGAACCAAATTACAAGTGGCAGAAAATGAAAAAAAAAAAATAAAAAGGAAAAACAAAAGACAAAAAAGAGGCATGGCTGGTAAAAAAATATCGGAAGGGGTAGAAGGTGAGAAAAGTGTATGGCGTGCGATGAAGAATTGAAAAAAAATGAAGAAAAGTAAAGGTGAGAAAATAGAAGCTGTGTGGTAAGCAGACGATTGAACATAACACTAGTCTCTAAGTTTCAGCTCTTAAAATCGTTGCCGGTTCGGCAATGAAAAAGTTCGGCCTGGTTGCACATGAAAAGATCGAACCGGACACAGTGAAATACAAAGATGTAGCCAGGACCACATGACTACATCTGCACCTGCGCACAAACGCCAATAAAGTTTCTTCACATCTCACCATTGAAATAGATTTTCCATTGTAATAATTGTCTTACATAACACAGAGGCACACACACACGCCCGCGCGTGTGCGCACATGAATAGGGATACAAAACAGTCGGCCTCCTTATTTCATTGACAAGACTGCATGACCCGCTACAAAGCTATAGACTAGCTTCTCGTCGGGAAGGCTATGATTAGCAAATAAGTCTGGCATGCCTCTATTTGAGTTCGACTCGTACAGAGTATATCACGTTGCGGATTTTTTGCCACGAAAAGGGAAAATGATGAGACATGGCACAAACAAAAATACACATATGGGGAGAGGGAAAGACACACACACACACACACACACAGAGAGAGAGGGAAAGACACAGAGAGAGAGAGAGAGAGTTTAAACTTAGTAATCATCTATATATAGAAGTAAGAAAAAGACTCTCTCTCTTATATATATATATATATATATATATATATATATATATATATATATATATATATATATATATATATATATATATATATTACAACACAAAGACATCTAAAATTACCTCATGAGTATAGTGAATTTCTGCTGACGCCGAATACGCCAATCTTATTCAATCCAGACGGTGGACTGTCTAGGTTTAATAAGACAGACATACTCGCCGTCAACGGAAATAGACTATACTCATGAGATAATTTTGGATTTCTTTGTTGTGTAATTTATATGCTCTGTTATAATAAATACATTGAGCTCTTTTTGTGGATCAGTCTTAATATTTTCTATTATTGGGATCCACTTTGATTATATACTAACGGAGTTATTACCTGTACTATATATATATATATATATATATATATATATATATATATATATTAGTGGCGACTCCGTGGTCGGGCTTAGCACGAGTGCATCAAGATATATTTATTTCAAAGTAACAAATTTATTTCGTTGTTCGTCGTTTTTAATCTTGATCCTCAGCAAGATGCAAAATTAATTGTTTTAACTTCGTGCCTCAAAATGTTGTCTGAATTTCATTTCCTTGATATTGTCTATAATAGAGAAGAAAGAAAAAAGAACAAAAAACAAAAACAAAACAAAGAAAGAACGTAAGTAAAAAAAATGAAATAAAATTAAAGTGACTAGTCGGGTTTCATAGATCTAAGCCCTATCAAGTTGGAAACATACTTAACAGGCAATGTATTTCTTGCGTTAATTTTATAAATAATCTTTTAAAAATATCTAATGTCATGTATGCTCCGTTTTTCAAAGAACACATTTTTATTTCAATTTATTTTTTAAATGAACATTTTAAATAATTTATTCCGTACAGTATAAAGTTTTTTAGTGGACTGTATCAATTGAATGAGGGCAAATGAAATTTAGCCCGATATTATGTCGGCTAAAATCAAAGAAAGTGGCAGCCTTAACGGATTTGGATGAGGTGTGTGAGTTGAGGAAACATATCAGTTAACAGTAGGGATCATATACGTACAATAAAATACATAGAGAGATACATAAACACACTAACGCATAGACATATATACAAACACACACTCGAGATAGATACACACGTTATTTTTTCTTACATGCTTGGAAACTTTTTTTAAAAATGAATGTTTATTTATATAGAATCATTACAATTAATATTGAAATACCAAAGTGCTTTTTTTTAAATTAATGGACAGATATTTTTTTTAAAATTACATATTTTAGTTAAAGTAAAGGAATCCTTTTAGCATCTTAGTTATACCAATAGTATATTTTGTTGAAGATTGTAATGAGCCTGACAAAAAGTGATGACCTAGAGTTGCCACTCTTTTATATATATATATATATATATATATATATATATATATATATATATATATATATATATATATATAGTCATCCATATACATAGATATATATGTAAGGTAGGTTAATTCCAACGTCCAAACATTATATTTAAAAAAAATACTCAATAGAGAGAGAGAGTGAGAGAGAGAGAGAGAGAAAGAGAGAGAGAGAGAGAGAGAGAGAGTATTCGGAACATTTTTCTGGTAGCTTTTAGTTTTGTTTGTCTTTTCATTGGTAAACCTCACGTATGTCTAGTTGCGTTTGTGTATTTTGCTTATCATAATTCTCTTTTGTTTATGTGGGATTTGGTTGATAATGTGTATGCGCCTAGTGGGCACTTTATTTCTGTCTGTCAGGGTCCGTATGTTGATTGAGAAATGTTTTGTTTGGGAGTGAAAGAATTTGGGTTACACCGGTTGTGGTTGTGTCTAATTTGATCTTCGATTCTCTAAGTATGGAATTTATGAAAGTTGGTGATATAAAATGTGTTTTTATCGATGGTAAAATATTTATCGTGATTCTTTCTTTCCTACGTAATAGTGTATGTTCTTTTCTCATTAGGGTGAGAATTTTAAAATAGATTTTATGGCCTGCTTTTTTTCTTTGTGTTGCGAGCGAGTTCAGAGGGTTGTCTCAACACGTTTCTCTTGTGTTCGCAGATGCTGTCTTTTAGGTTTCTGGATGTTTCACCTATGTACCTCTTTTGGCATTGTAGATCTTTAACCCTAGAACACTAACCATGGGTATATAGTACCCAGAGCAAATTTTTCAATTTTTAATTACAATTTTCAGTATCTGATTTTCTTACCTAAATAATGTTTTTCAGTTCCTATTAATGTTAACTCAAAGTACAAAGTTTGAAGTGACTGCATGTAAAATATTTCAAATAAAGGTTGATATTTAATATATTTTTTTTGATATTTTCAAAATCGGGTATGATATACCAATGGGTATTAATGGTGTAACTTTAATGGATGATTAGTGTTCTAGGGTTAATATTATAAATACTGGCATCTGATGTGGTGTTGGATCTATCTTCCTTGTCAACTAAATCTTTGATTGTTTTGGTGGTGGTGGTAAAGATCTTAATGTTGGAGATAACAAATTTGTTTTCCAATTTTGTTCCTTATCCTATCTATTAGTCAGATTATAATCCATATTTGATCTATATTTGATATAGTTAACTGCAACCTAAAGACTCTTGGCGTTAACATTGAAGATTGGGAAACTGATGCTGGAGAGAGATTTGGTTGGAGAAGGCTGCTTTGGAAACACTGCAACAATTTTAAGCAGAAGAGAATTAAGCATTCCAACAAAAAGCGCGCCATTAATAAGGGAGAAATAGAATCTCTCCCAGAGCTATTAGGACACCAACACACAGGATTTGTGAAAAAGTCACCCTGTCGGCGGCTTGTTTAGCCAGGCATATGAGATCACACCTGAGAGACCATGTGCAAGCTCCTTTGAATGCAACCCTAGCAAAAAGACCTGCAGGTTACTGGTGTGAGTTTTGTGACAAGGTTTGTGAGTCTGTTGCGGGACATCACGTGATTGTTTACAGGATCAGGCAAGAAACTAACATAGGTAACATAGATAAACTTTATGTTTGCGACGTGCGAAAGAGAGATGGTAAAAGTGAAGCTGGCCATAAAAATCACTTATGGGCCAAAAGCAGAGGGTTTAGCGCGGGTAAAAATTATAGAAATAATATAATTCTGAACGAAAAACACAAAAAGCTGCCAAGTGAAGGGATGATCTTCTTCTGCAAACAAATGAATAACCATCATATATATATATGTATATATATATATATATGTGTGTGTGTGTGTGTGTGAAAGAGAGAGAGAGAGAGAGAGAGTGAGACAGAAGAGCGAGTGTGTGTGTGTGAGAGACAGACAGAAGGAGCGAGATTGTGTGTGAGTGTGTGAGAGCGAGACAGTGTGTTTGTGAGTGTGTGTGAGTGTGTGTGTGTGTGTGTGTGAGAGTGTGTGTGAGAGAAAACGAGAGTGTGTGTATGTGTGTGTGTGAGAGGGAGAGAGCGTGTGTGAGTATGTGTGCGTGTGTGTGTGTGAGAGAGAGAGAGAGAGAGCAAGAGAGTGTGTATTTGTGTGTGTGTGCATACCCAAAGCAATGCGATAATGTCACTAGGACTCAATTTGAGAAAACTTAATATAGAAAATGTTCCCCACCACATCCCGGCAGTATTTGAACCTGATTGCTCCAACGGAGGATCACGTACGTAGGTTCGAATCCTGCCGAAGGTCCTTTTTTCTTGAATGCGCATGCAGCCTGGGGGACGAAATAAAAACTAAAATACAGGTATTCGCAAAAATATAACATTTATATATATATATATATATATATATATATGTATGTATGTATGTGTGTGTGTGCATTTACATTTCTTGGGAGATGACTATGAGTTGGAACTCTAACAGGAGCTACCACCCCGGGTGAAGTTATATCAGGGAACAATAGCAATTAAGAGGTGGTTCCACGCTCCTCAAAACCTACAATCACCCGATTAAAGACCTTGTTGACTTGCTGCCTTGCTCAGGACTTATACTAACTTCGAGCGAGTTGTCCTGGATAGAAATAACAGGAGATATTTGTGGCATTGTAGTATCAGAAATTTCGAAATCAGTCGTATTGTTTCGGCAAGAGACAAAAGAAAAGACAATGCTGAAAAGCGTCGGCAAATATTCTTGTTGCTATGTCCCGAGTTCCTCGCGAGTTACACAATATGTGGACTTCTATGCAGGTCACTAGAGGGACTGAAGTGTCACATGTGGCACAAACATAAAAACTGAATGAGGCTGTCGGATCCTCATACGTCGAAATCGATGGGAGAGTCTATCATCAACAATTTATATATATATATATATATATATATATATATATATATATATGAAAGTGAACATAGAAGTCAACACTTAGAGGTGACAGTCTGTTTCGTGCTAGAAGCAATCATTAGGCCTGACGATTGCGTCTAGCATGAAACAGACTGTCGCCTCTAAGTGTTGATTTCTATGTTCACTTTTATATTTACACACGCTCTATCTCTGATATTGAGCACTTTATCCCATAAATATAGCACACCTTAAGACTATATTACTTTATATATATATATATATATATATATATTGTGTGTGTGTATTTAGGCAGCATTTTTTCATTCATACATGTTTCATTAAACAATATAGACAAGTGTTGTCTATTTATTTTATGTAAATTCTTTTCATATCATCTGATAAGCTTAATAAACGAAGAAAGAAAATCACAATATTGAATCATATTTTTTAATCCAATCTAAGCTTTCGCCTTACATAAGCCATTATCAAAGATGTCAATTACTGTACAACATATTAAGCAATATACGGACAAACAAAATCAACTATGTAATCTCTAAAAATATCCTTAAATGTCTATAATTGGTAACAGAAGCCATTGGTTAATACCAACGGCTTCCCATACTTAATATTTCTTGAATTCACTCTCGCGTGGTCATGTGTGACGTCATCGGCTGCGGTGCGATTTTCGCTTCTAGCGTCTTATATGCACGTGTTTATCGTTGCTAGGAAATAATCCGTGTAAACAATCACAGACTATCATCACTCTCTTATCCATATATTGCTTAATATGTTGTACAGTAATGTTGTCTATATTATTTAATGAAACATGTATGAATATATATATATATATATATATATATATATATATATATATATATATATTAATTGGATTACCCCAAGGAAGGCGGTAAATTCACTAAGACACAATAGGTTACTGTGTGTGAAAGAATTAGAAAGCAGAAACATTACTAAGGAGCGAGAGCAATGGAAGAGTAAATAGAATGACAGTAGATGACGATTGACATTGAATTTAATGGAGATCAAAGTTGGCTGGAAAGCATAGAATCAGAAGAGAGTTTCACAGGCGAGAAGTGTGAGAGAAGAAACTGTTAGCATAGAACTTAGGTTACATCTAGCCAATTCAACTGGTGAGACCTTGCTGCCAATCGTGTACTGCGCTTAAACTTATAAAGTCAAGGTACAATAGCGAAGAGCGATATTTATTCTGCTATGTACAGAAATGTAGCACAAGGTAAAAATAGGGAATGGACAAAAGGACAGTCTTCTTCTGTTTTAACGTTAAACATCGAAGAGCTTATCCGAAAGATCGCCATGAAAGTATTTATAGAAAATGCATAGACAATAATGGACTGGTATGACTGTACTGGAATTGCTGATGGCTGACATTGATAGAACATTATGGCAAAGAGTTAGTGTGGCTTCTGCATTCGGATCCGCACTACGATTATAAAAGTCAAGGGGATAATGATAATGATGATGATAATGATGATATTTTCCTGCATTTTAATAAACGATCAATTAAAATGAACTGTATTTTTTTTTCTTAAAAAGTCCTTTAACACTGATAGTAGATGAATTGAGCAAGTAAACTAACATTGAAATAGGCATAAGGCAAGGAGGCATCTTCTCGCCGGATTATTCAACCTTTAGAACGAAACGATCCTAAGAAAAGTAGAAGTCTTACCAGAATTTTTTATTGGTAGGCGTAACCTTAAAACATAACATACGCAGATGTCACTGTAGAAGGCACAAAAATAAAAACCGCAGGTGCTTTTAAATAAGGTGGTAAAGGAAATCGAGAAGAAAGACTAACCAATAATTATAAGAAGACACGATGTAAAGTCATTAGCAATATATTAGGTTGGTGCAAAAAAATGTCGTTTTCTCACATATGTTACTTTTATATATGATTTCGGAATTAATTCATTGATATATATAGCCATGTTATATATAATTTTGAAGCGCGTTTTTCGCTCTATCGAATCGTGTTATTCGTTACCGTTCTCAATCTCTTCATTCATTTTTTTACAGGTTTTTCGACAGCGTGGATAAAATTCAAATCCGCACGATTTTCTTGTTCCAGTTCAAAATAGGCCGAAAAGCTGCCAAGACAGCTCGTGATATCAATGATGCGTTTGGCCCAGGAACCACTAACGAACGTGTGGCACAACGGTGGTTCAAGAAATTTCGCAATGGTGACGAGAGCCTCGAAGATGAAGAGGGTTGCGGCCGGCCGACTGCGGTTGATAACGAACATTTGAAAGCCTTAATTGAAGCCGATCCTGGCAAAACCACACGAGAAGTTGCTGTTGAACTCGAGGTCGACCACTCAACAGTCGTTCGCCATTTAAAGCAAATAGGGAAGTAAAAAAAGTTGGATAAATGGGTGAACGATAATCAAAAAAATCGTCAAAAAACGACATTATTTTTTGCACCAACCTAATAATTTAAGAGAATAGTCTCTTTTCACGCAGGAAGGTCATACAACCGATTCAATGTGGCTGGATATTTTCCAGATAGATTTTGTATTTTTAACGAGAAGAAATGACTAGCCATTAATTGTAAGAACCCAGAATGTCAAATCAATCAAGCAGAGAAATTGAAGTGTTTGGGAATTGTTATAACAGACGACGGAAAATGTGGCACCGAAATGTGAACCGCACATTGGATTAGTGAAAGATGTTTTCTAAAAGCTAAACAAAGTATTAAGAAATAGGAAACCTTCGTTGTAAACTAAGATAAGTGTGTGCTCAAATGTTATGTAATATCATTCCTCTTATATGAATGCTAGACAATCTCCTCGCAGATGAAGAAGTTGAGGCAACAGAGATTGTGGCTGTATAGAAAGATAATGAGAATACCATGGAGAGAGTATGTGAAAAAGTTTTTATGTAAAATGGGAACGAAAATGAAATATTTTGCATCGGATCCGAAAGAGAATTAAAATCTCTGGAACAGATAATGAGAAAAGAGGGCTTGGAGAATTTGAAACTAACAAGACGCACTGAAGACTAAAGGGGGCAAAGGGAAAATGAGAAACCTACCTAATCAGCTTGAATCAATGGATGGTAGGGAGGGAAAATAAAGCAACAAATATTTTGCTTGAAGAAGAAATTAACCTTATTTAAATTTGATGAATTAAGTTACGTGATGCCTGTCCTATAGCAGTGAGTGCTGGACAATCTCTTCAAAGATGAAGAAGAGACTTGAGGCAATAAAGATTGTGTTTCTACAGAAGGATCTTGCGAATATCATGGACGGAGGATGTTAGCAACGATGAGGTTTTAAAGAAACATACTTAACATCTGGAAAAGAAACTTTGATGATGTTTCCATGGTATATATTGAGGTAAGAGGGCTTGGAAAATCTGATACTCACAGGAAAGATTGAAGGAAAGACGGACAGAGAAAAACAACGCATAACATAGTGTGCTTAAATAAATGGATGGCAGAACAGGGATTGGAAGAGATAACAGAAAGACAAAATTTATTAAAACCTACAAGGGACAGGAAGTTGTGGAGAGCCATGATCGCCTATGTCCTGATTGGGAAAGGCATATAAAGCACAAGAAGTAGCGACGCATTTATTACAGCCAAAACAACAAATGCAAGTCACTTCGCTTGTCAAATTAATTCACTTTGTTAAACGTGAAATGAAAGGCAAATAAAAAAATAAAAAATAAAAAAATAAGGCAAATAAAAAAATTCTTTAAGGTGATGTATTTAATAATTTATAGGCAAACAAATAATTTATAATTCAATTTAAATTTGAGTATATGGCTCCTTAAATAAAAGCAAATAAAAAAAAATCAAGAACAGAAAAATTAATTATAAGATTCACAAAAAATATCTTAGTAGTCATGCGACCCACTTACGAAAATAAACAAAATATCAAAAAAAAAAAAACAAAACAAAAAAAACAAAACAAAAAAAACAAACATTGAGACCTTTATACCATAACAATTGCTTCGGCATTTCCTAAAATGGTGGAGGCACAAAATGAGATTAAATAAAAGACACAAAGAAAGGAGCAAAAAGAAAAAAAAAAACATAATAGAAAGAAAAAGTCCGCCATCTTTGTTTCCTGTTTGCTTGACGCTTGATTAAATCAGACGACAGAAATACAGACGAGATAAGCGCCAATCTGTTTTTGTTTAAAGTTAAAAAAAAAAAAAAGAAAAGAAAAGTAAATAAATAAATAATGCGCAGCAGTTGGTCTGGTGGTTGAGGAAAGCGATGTTGATAGTCGGCGCTGAGAATTTATGCTGATTATTTATATTTCCAACGTCAAACTTTTTCCCTATTTATTTACTTCGTGTTTCGTAATGTGGGAGTCCCGTGTTTATCATGTCAGCCATTACATCTAAAGGAAGACACGTTCACAAACGGAAGGAAATGGAAGACATTCATTTGCTGATTTTGAATTGTTTTGTGGCTGGCAGATATACACGGGCGTCAAGAGTCGAGAGTTCGATCCCCACAGTCAGATCACTGGAGGGTTTTTTTTTTTTTTAATTTGAAATTCTAACTTTAATTCACATCGAAATACGTTCTCATTTGCAATTATGAATAACGAAACGCAAGCCTCTCGCTACTTTATCGTGATATCCATGGAAGGTGGTCAAACGAACGAATTCCTTAGTTCCACCAGTTCTAACCATCATGGGTAAGATCCGCCATGCCACGCCCATTGTAGCGAACCACCCTCATTCCCTTCGTATTCCATTGGTGAGATGTAAGTTTCCCTCCAGTAGTTTCTTCCCACGGACCGCAGCTTTATGGAAATGACTCTCAAAAGTATGCTTACCCGATCACTGCAAACTTTAACTGTTCAAGTCTAGGATTAACCGGTATCTTCCCCACGTATCTCCATTAACTGTGCCTCTTACTCTGTAACCTTCTACCTCGAGTGGCTCCTGGGCCTTGTACAAGGTGAACGTTAGGTCGGTTGGGTACCACATGCATTGCAGCCAAAAGCAGGTGTCAAGGGTCAGATAGCCTGATGGATTTTGTCCGTCTTCTTGCTGGTTTTGTCTTCAGAGGAGTTTTGCTCCTAGAATGGTTGTCTGACCAAAGCAAGAGTGCTTAGTTTAATTTGCTATTTATTACATAGGTGGTGTGAAATAAATCCATGCTTTTTTTTAAACGAAATGTTCGCCCAATACAAGGCCCAAGAACCATTCAAGGTAAAGGTTTAATGTCTGAGGTTATTATATAGGCATAAAAAGACAAGGCAAAATATACCGTTTATGAGGATATGTACGAAAAAACATGAAGTGGTTAAGATTCTATTGATCGGGAAAGTTTATTCCATAAAATCTGAGTGGAACTTCCTCGTCACTAAAGATATATTTTGGTGATCATTGAGATGGCAACAGTGCAAACAGGATCAGGAATGGAGAAAATTCAAGGTGAGATCGGTGGTGATGAAACGTTACTAGTTTTATTTTGGAGATATTGAATGATGCAAGCCAGTTTTTCCCCTCCACCATTAGAGCTCTTAAAGCTAGATGAAAGGAGAGATCAGCTGCCAGGCTCTGGTCATCTGCCATGTGGAGAAAAATAATAAAAAAAATACAGCAGGCTCTTATGTATTTGCTTCAGTAAAATGGAAAATCTTGTTAAGTTTAATTATTTGTACCCTCTTACTTCTTTAAATAGTATTAATATTGAAAATGACAGAAAATGAATACTTTATTAATTAGTCATAATCTTTCTCTTCTTTTTTTACTATGGTTCCATATTAAGCAGAAATCCTCCTGAAGATAAGCAGAGAATGGTCAAAAGCACTGACTCCGCCTGTGAGAAATATAGACAATTCTTACTTCATTATATCCATTAGTAAAATTCTTCAATCTTTACACCCACTCTGACATTAAGGCATACGACAAAATAGAATCTGATAAAGACTTTTATTGCTTCTTCCTCATTTTTTTCTCCATTGTGTCTTGTTCTGTCCAGATGATGCCTATTATCAGTGGGGAGGTTCACAGCTGAAAACACTTTTCCACTTTGTCTTATTAGTAAGTTAATAAGAATATCTATGTTTGAGCATGAGATTTATTCAATTGTTTTTTACGGCTTATCAACCTATTGCAGGTTACTTTAAAGCTGAAACATATTTTCGAGTCTTCTTAATACTTTTTTTTTTATGTACGAGTGAATATTGTATTCTAAGTGAATAACGCTCTAACAATCTCAGTTTAGCTTTTGGTGCCGGATGTGGAGATTTATCCTTGACAATCTTTTGCTTTTTTTGCCTTGAACATTGGAACCCATTTTTCATCATCTGTTTAAGAAACAGGTTATTTTTATTTTTATTGTTTTGAAAGGAAACATGTCGTTTTGGATAAACGATCATTTTTCTTCTTTTTGTTAAAACTGTGTGGAACCCATAGCACCCGTCTTGGTGACATTTTCTAAGTGTCAGCATCTGATAGATTGTGATATTTTTAGAATCTTAGCTTTCCACTACGGATTTTAGAGCTTCATCATCGCACACGAATGAATGTCCTATCCTTGGCTTACCTCCCAAATCATGTTTTTCCCTGAAGAGAACATGGTAAACCAAATTTCATACTTGCCAGCCAGCTATGATTCCTTGACCATAAACTGAGTAAATGTCTTTCTTGGTGTTTTCATATTATTGTGGGGCTCGCCCCTTGTACACAAGATGGACTCGTCCAAAGTATACTTATACTACGGAGAGATAGCGTGAGAAAAACGTTGAGACAGGGTGTTCACCCAGAGCGAAACGAGTGTCCAGAAGAGAGATAATTACGGTTTCACTTACAGAAACTTGTACATATACTTTTCAACTAACCCGCATTCCTGGACTACTAATCTTCATTTCAAGTTTGTATTCTTACGTTTAATACACATATTTTTCTATTTCAATTACTGGCGTTTTTTATTTATTTGTGCAGGATTCCATCCTTGGAAACCTCAACAATAATATTATTCACTTGCATGAAATTTTATAAAATTATGTGATATAAACTCATTTTCAATCCCTTCACTAGTGAGGTTAAGAAATGTTCCCTTTTATCCGCCCTGTATGCCGCCATTTTCATGTTTGTTAAATGTTATTCGCTTACAAGGAAAAAAATCAATCAATTTAATAGACATAAAATGTCTTTTTATTTTAGTAAAATATATCGATGTAATTTTCGTGTGTTTGTATGTGGCCAGTATTCGATCTCTAATACATGTTCATTTAAAATGACTAATAATAATCTTTTAAGTTTTCATTGTGTTTTTCTATTGCCCGAAGAAGAGATTACTTTTTCGACTTTGCGTGTAGGAATTAACTAAATTTAAATCCGCGTTCGTTCCCAGTGGTTTCTGCTAATCTGTTGACCATTTTAAAGGATCTGAGCTATGCTATTGCAAACGGGTGTAAATTGTTGAGTGGTAGATATATTTTGAATTTCCGAATACGACAAGTCCATGATAGACACGTTCAGAGCTGATGTTGGTAAGAATTTCTTTTTTCTTTTACAAGTTGCAGGCGCGTATTGGATTTATTAGTTTATTTATTAGTATGTTTCGGATTGAAGTTGTTAAGTTTACATGTTTGTTTAAGCGGGCTCTTATATGTCCCATAAATCTTAACAAAACTAACTCAGAACTAACGCTTTCATTTTTAATAGAACACACACACATAAAAAATAATACAGACATGGAGACACACACAAACACATGCATATATATATATATATATTTGTGCGTGTGTTTCTGTGTGTCTGCGCGCGTATTTTTTTGCTGAAATAAAGCAAACACAATGAACCTTTTGTCAGTATTTCCGCTTTTTTGATGTCGTAGTATTTACGGAAATGCCAAGACCGAAATAATTATACACATCATCAAGCAGAAAAAGTATAAAGCCGTAAATAGCGACAATACATCATCTAAGTTTTTGTTTTCTCGATTGAAAAACAAGCAACAATTTCATTGTTATGCCGTAGTTGACGTGTTGTAGTCATGTAGACCCAGTTCCGTTTTTAGAATTTACCTTCATATAAGTTTAATCATATATATATATATATATATATATATATATATATATATATTTATATATATTTATATATATATACAAAATTTAAATAAAAACAGACCACTTTAAGGTTCCATGTAATAAATTATTTCACCACATCCCTTTTAAAAGGACTGCGGATCATCAGACTTTACTTCCAAACAAAAAATGAAAAGAAAATTTAGACATTTTTGACGAGCCGTATTAAACATATTTAAATTAACGAAGTGAGGAAGTGAGGGGGAGAGAGAGAAGACATGAGTGAGTTAGCAGATATTGACACATTTAAACGGTTAACTTAACGGAAGTTATATGTTGAAATCGAAGGGGTATAGAAGTAAAAAACTCATAGAGAGAAAAAAAGAGAGAAGGAAGTTAAGAGAGAAGAGAAGAGAAGATGTCACTAATTTTCATTTTGAAAGTGTTATTTTGGGGGTTCATAAAGATTATAATGTTTGATATAAATTTGAATGTCTCTAGACTGTCTACAAATAATTTAATTTGATGTTTGTTAGTGATTTAAATTTTAAAAATTTTGGGGATTTTCTATGAAATAGTCGATTAGAAAAATATTCATAGAAAATACAAAATTTTATTTTAAAATATAAGTTTACTTCTCGTAATCTTTTTTTAAACTCTTAAAAAAAAATTATCGATTATTAAGTTGACATCTCTATCCGTTTGAATTTTGTTCATGAATTTAACTCGTGACTGTTTCTAGATGGTAATCTCTTTTACTTAAATTTTAGTTAAGTTAGTATCGGCTGGATTATATCCTCCTTAGGTTTACCCATACGGATTACCTACTTTTTCATAAACTAAATATATATATATATATATATATATATATATATATATATATATATATATATAGTGCTCGATATAATAAAACAGAACTATTAAGCATATGTTAATAAATATACATATCCTTCACCGATAGCACGGCTCGGAGTTTTATGCACAACGCAATCTTCAGCTGCTGAGAGTATAGACTGACTGTTATGTAATTTAAATTTTAACAAAACCTGTCTTGTTACTGCAATGTTGGTGCAGTTATATATTATACTAGGATTACAGTTTTTTTTTTATTAAAAAAAATATATTTCGCATTTAGAATAAAACGGGATATATATATATATATATATATATATATATATATATATATATATATGTCTGATCGAATAAATTACAGACAATATGCCTGCTAATTTTTAATAAAATCCGTTCATACTCACGAACAACCTTCCGTGTATTGATGTTAAAGGATGAGAGAGATATGCTATAGCTTTTTAAATTTCTTTTATTTTCATTTACCAAATACTTTCGATCTTCTCCCAAGATCCTCTTCAGGAGTGCATGTGGTACAAATGTAAAAAAATGAAATCTGACAATCAATTTTAAGACAAAAAAGACTTAAAATAATTGTCGGACTTTGTCCATTTCATAATTCATATATATATATATATATATATATATATATATATATATATATATATTATTTTAAACTTGTGAAAATTAACCTCCCTTTGTGATTAATATAAAAAAATAATATAATAATAATTCACTTGATTCATCGGGCCGTCTGAGTCGGTGATCCGCGAAACTTTGAAATTGCACGAGAGATATGTCGATTGAACTCTGATTAATTTGCTGAATATATATATATATATATATATATATATATATATATATATATATATATATATATATATATATATATATATATAAGGATGGGGTGCACGTGTGTATTTTTTTGAAATTTTAAATTTAGACATGTTTGGTTAAAGATCTAATGAAAATCTTTGTTAAGGGTTTTTTCTTTACTTGTTTCTATATTTAGAACCATTCTTCTGGCCACAGGTAAATACGTAAACCTAAATTTTACAACGTCTTGAAACAATGTGTATCATTGGTCTTTAAGTAAACCTATATATATATATATATATATATATATATATGTCGTCGGCATTCTCTCAGGATGGAGAATCCCGCACACTTAACCAGAAGCACCACCATCGTGGCTCAAAGGAGCTTTAGGCAGGCGATATCTGGCAAACCTAGTTGCATTGGGCTGTCAGATGCTTGGTGTGTCACAGACCGTCTTGGTTGCACCAGGTCGACGGGTGATGCCCTCTTCCACCGGTTTTACTGTTGAGATCATGTAGATCTTTGCCTATTCTGCCGCCGTTGGGAGTCTTCGGAGTTTGGGTCGCGTTCTTTCCAGTACTTCCACATCGATATATATATATATATATATATATATATATATATATATATATATATATATATATATATATATATATATATAAGAGGTCAACATCGATGATCTGAAGATTGTGTTCAAGTATAAAACAAAGAATCGCTACACTTTGTTGATCTCATTGTCGACTTTTATATTTATATACGCTCTATTCGTGATTTTGAGCACTTTTATTCATAAAAATAGCATACCTTAAAACTATTTTATCATATACAGGCATGACGATATATTATGCAAAAATAAAATTAACACCAACATCTCATTTTAACAGATATACAGGGTGCGATGTATGAATTGTCGTGTAAATGACGCAAAAATGAAAATAACACTGGCATCTCATTTTAACAGATATATTTACCAAAATTACACAAAAATATCTTGAAATACTAAAGAGTAATTTTCTTCAATAAAATCGCCATTCGCTTCAATCACAGCCTCCACACGACTTATGAATCTCTTTACATTCTTCTGGACGGTCTCCTTGGTTAAGTTGATGAATGCTGCCATAATCTTTGCCTTCAGTTCATCTTTGGTGTTACGAGAAGTTTTGTTGGTCTTTCGCTCAACTGCGCACCACACATAATAATCAAGGGCTTTTCAGTCTGAGGAATTAGCTGGCCAGATATAAGAGGGTGATGCAGTCGCATAAATTGCATGACAGCCATGACTGGGTCCTCCTGATTGTGTTACGTGGTGCAGAGTCCTGTTGCCAGACATAGGGTCTTCCAGTAACCACCCTCTTAACCCAGCGCAGTACTTCTTCCCCAAGGCACTTGATGTAGGAATCGGTGTTGTGTCTGAGGCCTTCGCTAACAAAATCGGGAGAATTATCAGAACGATCAGAGTGAGTTTTCTGAGCTGCCATACCTTCGTAATCACCATTAAACTCATCCATCTCTTTCCGAATTCGCTACCCTGTCCTAAGTTTGACTTACCCAGACACTCTGAAATGTTCGTATTTGAGTTTCCGGCGCGAATGCCAAGCAGTACAGCATACCGATTCCAAATTTCTGGCAGAGCGAATTGCATCATGGTGCTCTTTTTCTCACAGACGGTCTCCAACTGACGCTACTGTACTGTGCACGTGACCAAATAAAAACAAACAACGCGCATGCACGGAATTCAAAATATAAAATGGCGACAATTTACCCATCGCACTGCACCCTCTGTGTGTGTGTGTGTGTGTGTGTATGTGTGCTTGTTTTATGCGTGTGTGAAAACATGTAACATTCTATGTATCTCATCAACAATCTGGCATCACTAGACTAACCATTTTATCTGAATAAAAAATCTAAGTATCTATCTATGACAATGTATATATATATATATATATATATATATATATATATATATATATACATATCCTTATATATATATATATATATATACATATCCTTATATATATATATATATATATATATATATATATATATATATACCTTATATATATATATATATATATATATATATATATATATATATATATATATATATATACATATCCTTATATATATATATATATATATATATATATATATATATATATATATATATCCTTATTTCAGTCTGTCCATATCAATCTCACTTTGTTGGACCCAAATTATCTCTAAATCCAGCGCAATCTGCGATGATATAAAAATCTTATCCTTTTCATCTTTGCCTTTCTTGTTCTCCACAAGTCAGTTATCTTAAGCAACTGAGATCTCTCTCCGGCAACAGCTGTTTCGTTTGTAAAAGAGTGGCTTCATTAAACAATTAACTAGACTCTAATCGCCAATACGCAACCGGAAGTACACATCCGGAACTGCTATTATGGCCTGTTGCACTCGGGTATCAAGCGTCGACTGTCACGATTCCCTTTTCTTTTATTTTCAGAAAAAAAGTCAGCATTTATAAATATTTTACGTCTATAATCAGAGTGTAAAATTATTAAGAATTTGATGTTTTATTGATATATTAAATATATAATTTTGAAATCTGAAGGTTTACTTGAGTCACTGATATGGGATGAAATGGTTTGTTCTGCGCTGTGGTCAACAAACCTTTTGTACCTGATGTCTTGAATTTTAAGGTTTGAAGCTTTTAAATCTTTTTTAAAGCTGATTTTACTGACAAAGTCAACAGTTTAATAACCTCGATGCTTACAAAACGTAAAACAACGTTCATAATTGCAGAAAATGATTGAGTGATAGCAACGAACTGCAGAGATATGTTGAAAATTCTGGACGAGTTCAATCCACATAAAATAAGGGTATGTTGAGAAATGGATTTTGCCGATATTTGTCCCGTATAAAAATAGAATTTTTTTTTTTTTTTTTAAATATGACTTTATAACGTATAACTGAAAATTTTAGGCGTTGTTACAGATAAGTGTCATAACATGTAAGACAAATCACTGGGCCTGCTTTACAAGATATCCATATAGAAAATCGAATGGTATAAACTAAAGAGTAGACGAAGACATATTTAAATGCCGCACTATTCTAGATGGGCCTAGGTTCTTTCTTTCTTTTTCTTACTGAAACCAATTACCTTCTCTGGTATGTCTTTTCCATGTTTCCTCAGGGTGAAAACGGAATAGTCCATTATTCATGATGGTACGTGATAACTAACTAAACAACGAAGGAAAAAGCAGAAAAAATAATATGATGTTTGTGTGTTTATATAAATAAAGCTGAAGTTGCTATAGTGAGGATCCAATTCATTACGAGTCGGAAGTGAAATTCTTTCAAATTATTTTGTTGTTTTAAGCAAACATAATCTTTTCTCTATTAAGTGTATTTTCATATATTTTATAATCAGAAAAGGACATTCAGATTACCGTCTGTGAATTTTTGAGACCCTTTATATTAAGTCTAAGCAGCCTACTCACTGTAAGTAAGAGGAATAGTTCCCGGAACTAAATGTATTTTTTTAATTATTTTACCCCAAGCAAGCCAATAAAGCCACTAAGACGCAAGGGATTACTGAGAGGGAGAGGATATGAGAAAAAAATTATTATGGAGAGAGAACAATAAAATAATAGGAATTAAGAAGAAAGATAACGATTGACATTACGTTTAAATTTTGGAAGATCAAAGTTGACTGGAAGGCAAGAATCGGGAAGAGATTTGTACAGGTGAGAAGTGCGAGAGAAGAAACTGTTTAGCATAGCATTTACTGTTACATATAACAATTTCAACAGTAAAATGATTAAACCCATGTGTCAGTCTAGTACTGCGCTTAAATTCATGAAGTCTAGGTACGAAAGAGTTCATTAGAATAATTACCTTGAAAATATTTACAGAAAAGGCATTGGGAAGATATGATGGGAAACTGATGCGTACATACCAGATCAGGACTAGTTCATCATGGTTTCGGAGTAGAATACATTTCTACCATAGATTGATATTTTGAAGGCATTTATCGCGCCATGGTTCAAGAAGAATCCAAATGCTTTAAGTTCAACGGGGAAAAATAATGAATATCTGAATAAAATTCATTTCAACGATACTTTTTTGATGAAATGGCTGAATACTTCTTCTGATCATAACCTGATTGAAAACTTGTATAGAATTGTAAAAAAATGATTACATTGGCGGACAAGGTCAAATATGAACATTGGGATTCTGTTTTGGATACTATGAAGTTTTTTTTTATTCTGTCATGCCCTATCTTTACAAGTATCAAATCAAAACTAAAATGGAATGTCGCTGCGTATCTAGGCTGGAGAGGTCTAATCTTCATTTTTCAGCCTTGACTTTTTTTGATCATATCACCCAATGCAAGGCAATAAAGTCATTATGACACAAGGAGTTACTGAGTGAAAGAATAAGAAAAAAGAAAAAAAATATTAAGGAGTGAGAGCAATAAAAAATAGAGTCATCAAGAGGACAGTAGATTGTCACTGTATATAAATTTTTGCAGATCAAAGTTGGCTGGGAAGCATGAAGCCGGAAGGGAGTTCCACAAGCGAGAAGTGCGAGAAAAGAAACTACAAATTTATGGGAAGGAAATTGCAAGAAACTGGTAAGCATTCCACGTAAACCCGATTACAGAGATAAGACCTGTAACAATTTGATGGGACTTTACAAGACACACAGACAGAACAATCACTGCTAATCGGACAGTCATCGTGATCAAAGACCATAAAAGAGAATGTACTTTCTTACTGCCATGGCAGTTCCTGCAAACTGCAATGCCTATTTGAAGATCTTCAGAAGACTATCAAATTACAAAGATCTTAAAGTGGAAATTTAAAAATTTGAGACAAGAAGACATCAGTGTTTCCATTTGTACTAGGATCCTTCAGTTTGATTAAAAAAGAAGCCCTGATACACTCAGTGAATGGATCCCTGGTAGCTGATGCCTTAAAGAAAGACAAAAAATTGTATTCACAAGTAGAGCTTACATACACCTTACGAAGAGCGTCATCAATGTAAAATGGGTGGGATCTTAGGCTGTTTTATTTTTTATTTTATTTTATTAAATGTCCAGTGAAAATGTCATGATGCCATTTCTGACTTGAGGTTTCTGTTTGGGACCCGGAAGGAAATGAAGAAAGAAGAAGAAGAAGAAGAAGAAGAAGAAGAAGAAGAAGAAGAAGAAGAAGAAGAAAAGCATGCGAAAGAATATAAAGAAGAAAAATAATAAGAAAAAGAGAAGAAAAACTTGTAAAAGAAGAAGAAGAAAAAGAAGAAGCAAAAGAAATTAATAATAAGGGGAAAGCGAGAAGAATAGTATAAGTAAAAAGAAGTCAGGAAAAATGACATATATATGCATCCGTATATTTGCATATTTATTCAAACGAGAAAGAGGAAATCGGTAAAACAGAGAGAGAGAGAGAGAGAGAGAGAGAGAGAGAGAGAGAGAGAGAGAGAGAGAGAGAGAGAAGAAAATTATATATTTTATGATAAGAGCTAGTTACCCTCCTTGCTATCATGAATGAACTTATCCATTCATGATAAGTAGTCCTGGGTAATTGCCTAGAAAAAGAGGAAAGATAATACTATTGCAATGACTTGCCGAGCGGAATACTGAATGCTACTATCATGAATGACTCTGTCAAGTTGTGTATTGTAAGACTCCATGCCACAACAATATAAATACAGATGTGTCTTGTGTGTGTGTGTGTGTGTGTGTGTGTGTAAAAACGACTTTTCTTTTATGTCAAAACATCCCAGTGAGTGATATTTGCCTCGAACTGTTTTTTGATTCATGAGTTGAGAAAACGACTTCAAAAAGTATTTGCAACGAGATTTGAACTCTATACGCTTGAAACCTCGGATATAACGAAAGGGGTGTGAGAGGGTCTGCATATTTATGATTTTGATTCTCATATATTTTTTCTTTCTTTCCTTTCAAAACGTCGTAAACAAACTGAGTCATGATGGACGATTTCCCCTTGAAATACGTTCAAACATCGCAGAGGTTGTGTATACTTTTGCACAACATACAAACAGAACTTTGTAAAAGTTGTTTACTCTTTTCTTCGCATTTGCAGAAGACCAACACCAACAAAACGTTCACAAAAAGATTATCTAGGATTCTCTATATGGTTATTATATTTTTTTCCTATTTTTTTAAAATCAGTATCACTCCATGCAAAGCAGTAAAAGCCACTAAGACACAAGGGGTTACTGGGGGTAGAAGAATTAGAAACAGAAACATTAAAAATGAGCCGGAAGAGGAAAGAGTAATCAAGACAGTAGATAGCAATTGACATTGTATTTAAATTTTTACAGATTAAAGTTGGCTGGATAGCATGGAGTCGAAAGGGAATTCTAAAAACGAGATGTGCGAGAAAAAAGAAACAGCGTAGAATTTACGGCTACATCTAGCCAGCTCAACTGTCAATTGATGAGATCTTGACGCCGGTCTAGTACTGCGCTTAAATTCAAAACGTCTAGATACCATAGCGAAGATCTCATCCAAACAATTACAATGAAAATATTTATAGAAAAGGCACAGAGGGGCAACCTTACAGTGGTGACAAATTGACTGAAGCCGGTCAGCCAGATCAGGACCAATAATATTGTTGCTTTGGATTTCATCAAGGATCTCAAGGTAAATAGCAGGGGCACCGAACCATATGTAGCAGCATATTCTAAGCATGGACGAATGGTAGACTTATAGATACGTAAGATAGATTCTGAAAAGAAAAATTGTCTCGCACGATGCAGTGGACAAATCATATTAAAATTCCTTCGTAGCTTAGTTTGTTAATTCGTTCATTATTTATTTATCACATACATTACGTCCTGCAAATATCACAGAAATAATGGCCTATTCCGTTTTGATCAGAGACGCTGTTTGGTTTCAGTGAAAGAAAGAAAGAAAGAATGTAAGAAAGAAAGATATAGAAAACAGAGTAGGTGATAACTGCCCCATGTGTTTAACGTCTACGTCAGTGAAATGGGAAAAAAACCCTGTAAAATTAAATACACTAATTGAAACAGACGAACACAGCGCATTGAAAAAGATAACAAGAATTTCCTCTCTGGCGAATGTCTAACGAAAGCCTGGCATCAAAATGGCGTCATTCTATTATGGTAGCTTCCCCTTTTCTGCCTTTCCTGTAGTTTTTTTCCCCTGCATTTCTCTCTTTTACTTTCTGTATTCTTTAAAAAAAACGTTCTCTGTAAAAAAAATAATATTGTCTGTAAAAAAAAAACCCAAACCGTACGAATAGAATTTGTCATGATTAAGGAATGTGTTTTTGTAGGTATATGTAATAAAGACCGGCCACAATTCTGTATTGTTCACAATAAATCACATGCATAATAAAAACTGATTGATTGATGAATATTGTCCGAAACGTAAATGAAAATGATGAGACAATATGACAAAACTTATGAACGGCTTTCTCTCGGCTTTTTCAGTTCGGAATGAAAGATAAAATTGTGTTTAAGGGATCACGGTCATTGGCATGCATCTTATAAATAATTTCTGCTACGTTTGGATCAAAATTAATGTGCAATCTTTATTTAAAATATTTTTATAAACTACTGAAGAAGAACTGTGTGATTGAAGCAATTTCAAATTTGATTAGATTCCACCATTAAAAATTAAATTAGGGTCAAGAAATTTTAATTTCTGTAGCCTTTAGTTTTCTCCTCAAAATTCATCATCGTCATCATCATCCTCCTCTTTTGTAATCATAGGTGGAGATCCGAATTCAGAAGCCATATTGAACTCCACAACAGTATATCAATGGCAGCGATCAGCAATTCTGGTATAGTCATACTTATCCATTGTTTGAGGCACCTCGAATGGTGTAATGGTTAGCAAGCTTGTCTCACTAGAACAATTACGACTAAGTAATGAGTTCGATTTTCACTGGGTGTCCCATACTTTCGGCCTTGTGCAACATCTAAGCTACGCTTGGAAAATCACTACTTGTCCATTGTTTGACGTTGTCCAACCAGTTTACAAGGCAACGTTGAAGATGGACGTAGAAAAAGGACGCCAACGCAAAAACTGTTTGGACAATATCTAGTATTCACTGCCATAGAAAAAGGATGGATATCATATTCAGCAATCTTCTCTTTGTTGCGGGCGAAATTTTTCTGCTTCTCAGCACTTTTGTTAGCTTTCGCTAGTTCAAAGCTTGTTTGGATATCGGTGTTAGATTTTCAATCGTCTCTAAAAACGCTATCCAGATATTTAAACTTCTGCACCCTGCTTGAGATGTTAACAACACTTCCAATGTTTTATTCGTTTTTTTTGCTTGCTGATGCTTATTGCTTCCGTCTGCTTGCACGTGATTATTAGTCCTTTTTACTCGCTTTCTTTTACCACACCCTGTTTAGGAGGTCTTGCGCTTTGCTTTTCGTGCCGACCATCAAGACAGTGTTACTTTGTTACTAATTTGACTAAATGTTAAATTTCTGCATCTGCTTCATTGATTTCTCTAATATATGTTAGGTTGTCTCTTTTGCCATCAATAATCTATTCTGTCTTTGAACAGGTAATAGGGTATAACTATACTCCTTTGTAAATAAACACTAAATAGTGTTTAACACCTTTGTTGTCATTTCTCAAGAAAAAACAAAATGTTTGGGGTTTATTAACATTCTGAAAAATAACTTTTAAAAACAATAATTTTGTAAAAATTCTTTATGATTGTTCCATCAAAGCAATGTTATCCGCCTATTTTGTTAAGTTGATGTCCACTCATAATACAGGGTACCCAGTAAAAAAGCAGCAAATTTATTCTTCGTGAAAACACACACCAGTTCTAATTGGTCTATCTCAGTGGCCCTCTAAAAGCCTAGATCTGGAATATACTCCTAACTCACTTGCAAAACCGTTGTTGTGACATCGTCGATATTAATTCATTGAAGTGGAACTTGACTGAAGCTTGAAATGAAATTCCTTTTGATACTATTCGCAAACCTACTGCCTAACACACTTACAATTTTATGCTAAACTTTCAGTCAAACATTTCAAACATCTTCGATGATTGGTCAGTTAGTGTATGAATCATGATAGCGAAATAATTTTCTTTCTGAATTTACCTTTTTTTTACTGGGGACTTTGTAGATCCTGGTAGATCTTAGATTCATCTGAGGATCATCTTGCTGCTTACGTTTTAAAAAAATCCGATGAGCAAACGCCTCCTTGTCTTCGTACCCTTTCTATTTTTGCGTAGTTATAGAACTTATTGTCTCTTCTCATGTAAGTTATTTTTTTCACAGTAATTCTTACGGATTACTCAAATATCTTGTCCATGTAAATTAAGCTTTTGCATTAAACTGAGTGATAAGTAACTTCCGTTTTTAGGAACCAACTGGGATGAAGAATGTATCATTCTAACTAATAAGAATAAATTTAGAAGACTACATTTCCTACTAACATGAAGAGGGGGGAGAGATTCTATTGAATCAATTGCTAGTTCTGCCAATATGCAAATTGAATCCCTGTGTCACGCTAGACAATTTTTCCGACATTTTACATATTTATAAGTCTACTATTCGTCCATGCTTCTGCTATGTATTTACAAATCAGTGATAAAAATTCAAAGAAGAATTGTCTTGACCTTTAGCCTCTAAGCATCAGTGATTTTTCCATAATGCAGCTTTGCTTTGACTTGTCTGTAAATATTTTCATGATAATTGTTCTGCTGAGCTTTTCTCTTTGGTATCTCGACGTTACAAATTTCACAATATCCATCCTTGATAGAGTTAAAATGCGTTTACGTAGGTTTTATACACGACGAATAACCTTCTACCATACTACCTCTTTCCCCACAGACGAAAATATCACAGTCTTATCGCTACTCTATTGCTATTTTCATGGCAAATGTTGAGACAAGAGACATTCCTTAGTTCCAACAGTTGATACATTTAGCTAAAACCCGTCATGCCACATACATAGGGTCGACTAAACCTTGTCCTCTTCGTAACCCATTGATAAGAAGGAAATTTCACCCAGACAGCTTCTTTTCGATAAACGCTACTTTGTGGAAGAGACTCCCGAGAGAATGCTTCCTAAAATCTGTATTTCTTTAACCCCTTCCCAGCCAATTATTTTCGAAAAAACGTTTCCTTTTCAGACAATTTTTTTATTTGCTTTCAATATAGCAACTAAGAAACTGAGACACCTTGAAGTACCCGAGCGAAAATGACGACCTCTAGCGGATTTATGAGTTGACAATTAAATTCGTTTCAAGCTCAAAAGGGCATAAAAAGAATGAAGAGTGACGTATAAACACGTCTGTAGCTGGTTTTTGAATATTATGTTTTGCACGCATTTATTCGTTTGTGTCTGGAAAGGACACTTTCGGTGAAAACGTATATACACGTCGATGCCGGGGAAGGCGTTAATTCTAGGGTCAATCATCATCTGTTTTACAAATCCTAACAGTTTTCACTCACTTTCTCTCATAGCACAGCAACATTTAGTAATCCTCTACTTTGAGTGGCTGTTGGAACTTGCATTGGGTAAGCATTTAGTAAAACTATCAAAAAAAGTTTCCCATTTACCATTCTTTGTCAGAACGCTTCCCAGATATTTAAACCTCCTCGTCTGCTTGATTCTAGTGTTTCCGACCTGCAAATCGCATTTTGGGCTCATCCTTTTACTGATGACCACGCATTCTGTCTTCTTGTAGTTTATGCTTAGTCCCTTCTTCTTGCTCTCCCTCGCTACCTTCTGTAGGAGATTTTGTCATTTCTTTTCCGTGTTTGCTATCAGTACTGTGTTGTCTATATGTCTTATGTTGTTAAGATTGTGGCCGCCAATGCTAAATCCCGGTAGGGTTTCCAGAATTGCCTCGCTGTATAGGTTGAACAGGCCAAATGAGAAGACGCATCCTTGCTTTACGCTCCTTTCTATTTGTGTATATTCACTGAACTCCTTCACTATGTGCATGCATGCTGTTTGCTGCCAGTATAGGTTCTTGATTATTCTGAACCTACACTGGCAGCAAAAATTGAATTCAGCCTGTTGATTACATTTTCTACACCAGTAGACTTTGCACCACCCACCCACATCTCCCTATTTCTTACTGCAAGACTAAGAGTGGCAATAGTGGAAGATAAAGCGTATTAGTAGCACAATTTCAAATACTCTTCATGTTAATAAATATGATTACTATTATTATGAATGAAAAAAAAAATTTAATTTATCTTACTGTAGGAGATTTTACGATTTTTAAATTCTGTTTTCTGTTATTTTAATTTCTTGGCTATCAACTTGTTCATTTTATGAGAACACATGATGAAGAAAGAAGGACTGGCAAATTTGACACTCACGAGATATATTAAAAGCGAAACGGTAAGAGGGAAGCAGCGCATCATCTAACCAACTGACTTGTGCAAATCGATAGAAGGGTTAAGGAGATATAACAAAAGGGTAACATTTAATAAGAGCTACAAAGGACAGGAAATTGTGGCTATATATTCACTTAACGCTAATGTATGGCGCCATATCCTTGGTTTCTGTACCATCACCAGTCGGCCGAAGCTGCCAATGGTCACTCAACGTAGATGCTTTTATAAAACTCATGAATCTCCATCTCAGCACTTTGCAACAACTCAGACATCTTCACAGAAATGTCTTTTAACAATTATGGTACGATAGAAGATAAGGAAAAAACATGGAGGAACGATTATTTGTTCAGACCACTTTCCTATAAACGCTGGCCAAGGAATAAAAGGAACTCCATCCATTATCACAGTTAACACGCGCTAGCATCAAATATTTGGCAATATATATATATATATATATATATATATATATATATATATATATATATATATATATATATGTAGATAAATAGAAAGAAAGCGGGATGGATGGAAGGATGGATATAAATATAGAAATGTCTGTTTATCAGAGAGAATGCTTTTAGTTAGTCATACCTAGAAACATTCCTTTTGCTGACAAAACATTTAGATAGACTGATTGGTTAAAAGACAATTTTTTTCTGAGTCACTGTCAATATGGGCGTGTTGAACAACTTTACATTTAGCGATAGAATTAGTAATCATTGAACAAAAAGAATAGAAAATATTTTTACCACCTGCTATTAATGTTGAATAATTAATTACAATTTGGCATATATATATATATATATATATATATATATATATATATATATATATATATATATATATATATCCAAGAACAGAGTTGATACACATGGAATAAAATTCCAATAACCAAAAGCACTATTCTTATAAGAGTGCTCAATAACAAGTAGAGCTGATAATAAGATTTATTCAAATTTATAACATATACATGTTATAAGATCACTACAAAAGTTTCAATTTTATTTCGACACTGATGGTGTCTTATCAAGTTATGCAAATTTTGTAGTAACTTGTATATGTTATAAATTTGAAAAAATACTATATATATATATATATATATATATATATATATATATATATATATATATGTGTGTGTGTGTGTGTTTGTGTGTGTATCTATATATATGTATATGTGTGTGTGTGTTTGTAAATAACTTGCGAAATAGTTTGTTTAACGGCATATCAACGCCTTATGGGTCATTTAATGCCGAAATTTAATTTTCTTGGGAGCATCAGTAATGTCTCTTACAAAAATTTATTGCTGGTAATTTTTTACGCTGAAAATGTATTGCTCGCTCCTTCACTATAAAAATATATTTCTACACTTTCATAGTGTTTTGAACCCAGTTTTGGTGGGGGTCATTATTTTCCCATAGCTGGGTCCCCTGACTGAGTCCTGGGTTAGGATGGACCGGAGAACAACTGCAATTAAGAGGTGGTCCCACGCTCCTTAAAACCTCCAGGTCAGAGGCATTGCTGCCTGGTGTAGTTTATCTTCCTAACTAGGACGAGTAAAGTAAAAAAAATGACTAAGCAAAGTGCTCAATACTTTAAGCAGAGCAAATCTAACTATGAACCTAAAGAGCCAGGCAAACCTACTTAGGTTTCACCTACACGGATCGTCAGGGTACGCCTCTTTAGCTTCATAGTTATATATATATATATATATATATATATATATATATATATATGAAGCAATGTACTCTTAAGGTGTGCTATATTTATGGGATAAAGTGCTGAATATCAGAGATAGATCGTGTATAAATGTAAAAATTAACATTGAAGTCAACACTTAGAGGCGACAGGCTGTTTCATGCTAGACGCAATTGTCAGGCCACGATTGCCTCTACCATGAAACAGCCTGTCGCCTCTAAGTTTTGACTTCAATATTCACTTATATATACGCACGCACACACGCGCAAGCGCGCGCACACACACACACGCATATATATATATATATATATATATATATATATATATAAATATATATATATATATATATATATACATATATATAGGGTGATTAAAAAGTAACTCCTTATTTTATATATAGGAATCTTGAGTTTTTTCCTTGGGGTTGGTTAAAGGCGCAAGTCTACTATACCAAACCAAGACTTTGGAAGAATTTGAAGGGCGAATACAAGAAGTTATGTCTTCCATACCACAAGAGTTCCTGGTAAAACCATTTGACGCAATTCCTAGGCGGCTCGAGAAGCTGGTAGCGAAATCCGGTACCTATATCGAATTTTAAATAAAATCTCACGCTTTCCTCTCTATCCATTTCTTGTAAAAATTATAGTTAATAAAAAATTATAAGTATTTTAAAATGGGGAGTTGCCTTTTCAATCACCCTGTATATCTCGGAAATCTATATATAAAGACATTTTTATAGATACAAATATTTAAGTAAATGCTCTGTTTATAATAAACAGCATTAACCGGCCTGAATGTCCGAGAAATTGTCATAGAAAACATTCGTCCTCCGACAGGAATCGAACCTGTATCCTATACGGAACCGTGATATAGCCTGAGGTGCCATAACCGATTGAGCCACGGAGGATCGTTCGTTTAGCAAGGTCGATTTTACTGCTTTTAAACTAAAATCTTCCATGAATCTCTCACGTACATTCATATCTGCTCAATGCGTATCCAAATGTAAACAAATGACATCACACATTATCAAATAGACAAAGTCCGACAATTATTTTAAGACATTTGTATCTATAAAAAGAATTTATAAACATAAAATTCATTTCATAATATATATATATATATATATATATATATATATATATATATATATATATATATATATATATATATCAGGAAGGAATTTTTGGGAAAATATGACAAAGTGGAAAATATTTTTCTTGTGCCGTGTTTTGTCCTTTACTACTTCATCGGACTAAATTGATGTTTACGTTGATGCCACCTCACGTGCAACTGCACATGCGTACTTTTAAACGATTCAGCCACAGAGCACTTCCGTTTTGGCAAAGATGAAATTGCTGATTATAAATACACACATTCGACGACCGTTCAGGCGAAATGACGGTTCCATTTAGGATACAGATTCGATTCCTGTCGGAGGACGCGTATTTTCTCTGAAGATTTCTCAAATATTCACAACAGTCAATAAAATTAATACTGTTTAATTAAAAAAAAAATAGAGTATTTACTCAAATAAGTTGTATCCATAAAAATAACGTATGAACAGAAAATATATTAAAATATCTGTTGGATTTAATCCATTACATATAATATATATATATATATATATATATATATATATATATATATATATATATGTGTGTGTGTGTGTGTGTGTGTGTGTGTATGTGTGTGTGTGTGCGTGTGTGTGTGTGTGAAAATAGGAAAGAACTGGTTAGGTAAATAATCCAAAGTTCTTTAGTATTTTTGTTATTATTTAAAATAAATAGTACTCGATACAAAAGTAGAGCATAAATATAATTATTTATTTAAAAATATGATTCCAACACGCTACATAAGAGGTCTCATGTTGCAAAACAAGAGCCGAAAACTTCAATATAATTATTTGAATTAAATTGAATTAAAGTAAGCTCTGTTCCATCTTCAAGCGAAATTTTTTTGGGAATAACTTATTTCTGAAATTTACGTGTTTTAATAGTATATCCATAATTGAAATCAAAATTTCCACGGTAACAGCCAAGGCGAATTGTTTAAAATAGGTAGGGGTGTTGCGTGTTAATAATTTGTATCAGTATAGAGTTACTTTCATAGATGTCAAGTCAGGGTAATGTGGGGGTGTCTAAATTTAAAACGGAAGATGTTTTCGCCTAGTCTGGTTTATGTGTCTATGGAGATTTATTTATTTTTTTATTTTATTTCTTTATGAAAGGGATTTGTGTATATAAAAACTGCCGTAACATTTGTTTTTTGACGACTTCATAAAGGGTTATCTTTTTTTGTAGGGTATTTAAACTATTTATTTGGGCTATGGGTTATAAAAGTTATTTTATTGTATGCTTGTTTTTAGCTAATTATTCAATGTATAAATTTGATGATGTCGGAAAAAAAAAAAAACGTTAACTCATATCTATTGTTTAATAGAATTTTATTATTTAGAAACTTAATAATGTGCAGTTTCTCATGGAGGCACAAAGTGGATGGGTCATCCCAAGTTTTACAAGTTCTAGTTTTGTTTATAATTTTCCATTTTAATTTAGGTGTCCTATTTATTTCCTTCAGATGCCAAAAATATTTAGATAGAGAAGTCTGATTTCTTTTATTTACATTGTTGAAAGAGCACTTATGCTGCTTCCATCTGGCTTTATATACATATGTGAAAATATATAGAAAATAGGAAAGAACTGGTTAGGTAAATAATCGAAAGTTCTTTAGTATTTTTGTTATTATTTAAAAAAAAATAGTGCTCGATACAAAAGTAGAGCATAAATATAATTATTTTTGTAGCGTGTTGGAATCATATTTTTAAATAAATAATTATATATATATATATATATATGTGTGTGTGTGTGTGTGTATGTGTATGTATGTATGTATGTATGTATGTATGTGTGTGTGGGTGTGTGCGCGTGTGTGTAAAGATGATGTAAATTGGAAAATTTATTAACGATGCGTTTCGCCGTCAGAGTCGGCTCTCTTTGGCTTCCTCAAATTAGGAGATTTAATAACCGATTTGTCGAATATTCAGAAGGTGCACAGGTTCGAATCCTGCCGCAGAACGCATATTTTTCTATAATAAAATTTCTCGAATATTCAGGCGAGTAAATGAAAATAAATGAACATAAAAGAATCTGTCGGAATGATAAATAAAAATGCATTCCTTTAGAAAATTACTTTTGGATCCGAAACTGAGCAAATATTAAAAATTGAAGGAATCTGTGACTGGAGACTTCGCTTAAAGTCACTGTTCAAACTTTGTTTGGTCGACAATGATTGAGTCGGATAAGGCACCTTGGATTTAATGATGCTTCCCTCTGGCCAGTGGGATGCAGGTTCATATCCTGACGGAGAGCGCATATTTTTCTATAATTTTTCTCGAATATTCAGGCCGGTAGACGAAAGTAAATAAATATAATGTTTAATAAATAAACGGAGCGTCTACTCAAATATGAGTCTCCTATAAAAATAATATTAAAGTGATAAAAACATGCATATATTGATACATATTTCTAACACAGATACAATCATTTTTATATATTGGTTAGGAGCTGACCGTAGCTTTATTCAATAGGTATGGTTTCAAGACGTAATTTTGTTTCACACGCAACTCAAATTTATGACATATTTTGAATGGCAATATTTTTTATGTGTCTCTTTATGTTATTTGTGTGAGTGTGTGTCCCCCTCATTGCAACCCCTTCCTTGTACGGTCAGTTATTCGCACATGTTAATGTTATCAAAATATTCTTTAAAGTATCAGCAAATCAAAAGTGGGGTCGTTCTTTTATGAATGAATACACACTTTAGATGAAAGTTAGCGAAGAGTAGTATGGAAATCCAGAGGGAATACTTTGATGACTGATGTAACAGCATGTCCTTGTAACCCTGCCATAATACAATGTTCTTATCTTCAATCCAATGTATGAACCACTTTCTTTTTTTTCTCATTTTCTACGGCTTATCAACCCTTTACAGGTTATTTAAAGCCAGAAAATATTTTTACATTGTAAGAATTTTTGTGTGGTGGGAGGAGATAATAAAAGTTTAATGATACAACTGGGGGGAGGAGAAGAGGTGGATTCATACCTAATCAGAATTTTATAAATAAACGGTATATATATATATATATATATATATATATATATATATATATATATATATGGAGAAAAATATTTGGAAAAAACAATATATATATATATATATATATATATATATATATATATTTTTTTTTTTTTTTGAATAAAAACAGACCACTTATTCAAAAATATCTGCTCTGAACTTACGTTGAGCTCTCTGGATATCATCCTCCTTTGGTCTACCCATACGGATTACCTAGTTTTGTTTAAACTAACTAACTAACTATATATATATATATATATATATATATATATATATATATATATATATAATAAAGAGGGGATTAATTCTATATTACAGTCACTATACAAACTCACTTTATGGTCATAGTTGTTTTTATACATTTATATTGCAGAGAATTAAATTAATCTAAAAGACAATCCTGTATCAGTATTTCATTGATTAATTAATTAATTTTTACGGCTTATCAACCCTTTGCAGTTTATTTAAAATCATAATTTTTTTTAGATTATACAATTACCAATTTATCCATAATTGGGGAGAAGAAGTGGTTTCATGCCTTTTCCCAAAGGTGTTTCCGCGTAAGTGAATATAACAACCCCAACGGGAATTTGAACTTTCCGATTAAAATTCCGAGTCATATATTACACCACCCGTACTTTCATGTTTAAAGTACTTAGTATTCTCAGGCGGTCACTCATTTAGGTACTGATCACGCTCGACTTTGCTTAACGTCAATGATCGTACAGAAACCAGTGTTTCAACGTGATGTGGCGTAAGCATAATCTTTTAATGTATTTAGCACAGCTTAGTAAATTTTTTAAAAAGAAAAAGCAAGTCAGAAAAAAATATGGACGAGCAAAAGGGTAAGATTAGATAAAAACCAGGAATTAAAAATATTTGAAACTCGAGAAAGAAAAAATAAAATAAAAGGGTGAGAAAAAATATAAACGAATTATACTTATTCCTCGGGTGTTTCTGTATGGAGAGCTAAAATGAAAAAAAATTTTTTTTCAATTTATATATTCCCATAAAATTTCCTACTCGAATGACACATTTACAGGATGTTGGAGCAAGGATAGTGAATAATACAAACACGGAAATGATTTTGAAAAGAGTAAAAACCACCTTGTTTACAGAAAAATAAAAAAATAGGGTGGGGGAGAGAAAGAGAAAGAGCGCAAAAGTAAAAGAGAAAGAGATCAAATAAACAGAAACAAGGAATTTGAATTCGATATTTTAGTTCCATCCTTAATGTAAAGCGATCTTTGAAATTCAGCTCCGAGAAAAAGGACACGAGCTGATATTTCATTCGTATTTCAAAAACTAGCGGAAATCTGTTGAGAGATTCACCATGACAACCTTTTCTCTTTTCTGGACTTTAATGAATCAAACTCTCCAAAAGAATTATATTTTTTTTTTTGAGTCAGTGAGCGTGTTTAGCGATACATCGATGTTTGGAATCTGAGAAATGCAGATTCTTCAACATATGGAGGATTCTCCAATCGAAAGTCATTGTACAACTTATCATATTAAACATCCGAAAATAGCATAAAAATATGAAACTTTTTACCCTTTCTCTCTCAATACTTACATGCATATATATATATATATATATATATATATATATATATATATATATATATATATATATATATATATATATATATATATATATATATATATATATATATATAGTGTTCCATATTTTTATGCTATTTTCGAACTTGCTAACCGAACGCTGCTCTGTAGCCAAATCGGTTATGAGATACAGGTTCGAATCCTGTCGGAGGACGAATATATTCTGTGAAGATTTCACGGACATCCAAGCCGGTAAATGTTGTTTAATACTGTTTATTATAAACAGAGCATTTACTTAAATATTTTTATATATAAAAAGAATTTATAAACAAAAATGTCTTATATATATATATATATATATATATATATATATATATATATATATATATATATATATATGACATTATTTAGCGTTTGGCTAATTAATTAAGCGTGAAAATTAAAAGCGAGAAATACTTAAGGCGAGAAGAAGCTATCACGAAAGACATACTGAGCGATGTTAATTTTTTTAACAAAAGAAAAATGGTAAAGATTTTATTTTCATTTGCGAAGAAAAGTTTTTTTTTCGCAGAAGATAGGAAATTCTTAAGATCTCGGATCTGTCAGAATTAATTTATCTATGACTCGGCGAATAAAAGATAGCAATCTGCCCATGGCAATAATGAAAATTTCAAATTGGTCAAGTGGCTCGCAAAGCGAAATGCTGGAAGATAATCGTAATTAGGTCCAGGATGCGACCGAGAAAAAGGATCAGCTGAGACCACCCCAAAGAAAAAGGAAGGGAAAAGAGAAAAAAGAAAAGAATAAACCATTAATTATCGGAGATATCATTTGGTTTTGGAAAGGGACTACCTGTTTTATGTCCAGACCATGACATCATAAAAGTTTGTTGCCGGGACGGATTGTTGGCGAAAGAAGTACAAAGGCGTTAAGGATACAAGGAGATTCTGATAATCACTTGACGAAAATCTCGTTGATGAATTCCAGATGACCTTCAGTTAAGATAGAGACTTAATGACCACACTACGAATCGTGGTGGTCCCAGTTGGGGAAAAGAAAGAAAAGAAAAAGGAAGATATTTTTTTTTCTTTCAGCGATAATTGTAAACTGAGGCCAGACTAGCCACACCCACACTGCCGAGCGTTCATTGGCTGAATGGTGGCGTGAGCGATGGGCGAAGGTAAACATATGAGAGAGAAGGGAAACCTGTTGACGCCCACTGAGGGGATTGGTGTGAGATACCAATATGAGAAAGGAAAAATTTGGGAGGACAATTCCCTTAAGAACCCCTCTAAAACAGAAATTAATGGACTTCCAAAAATGAAAAGTGATAAATTTTCCTGTCCGAAAACAAAGAAAATCCTTATTGCGAATTTGGAATTATCGAGGAACCCAAACCACGACAGGCCCCCACCCGGTTTTGGTCGGCGTCCATATAAACGGAGTCGCAGGGCAGTGGCAGTGGCAGTGGCAGTTGGGCAGACGCAGACAGAGTGACAGAGCAGAGTTGAGCTGTGAGCTCGCAGACCAGCCTCGAAGCAGCTAACTGAAAGATATCAACGCATTCCGACTTAGACTTCTAACCAAAAACAATCTTCTTTTTTTTTTGAAGAACGACTTAGACTCAAACCACCAAAACAAGTTTTACGAATATCGCCTGAAGATACCAAAAAA
>OZ010601.1:95813599-95871030 GCA_963932145.1 Acanthosepion lycidas | reverse complement strand
TGTCGTACCAGACAATTTTTATCTGCCAGAATCTGATCTAGATATTTATGTCTCCATTTCTCGGTCATGTCTGTGAATATTTCTTCCACGTGTGGTCCTCTGCTCTTGCCATATATCTAGAGATCCGTGATAAAATCCGAATAAGAATCAGCAATATTACTGGTCCTGACCTGGCATTTCGGCTTTAGTTACTCTTCCACCGTCATAAAGTTACCTCTGTGCTTTTCTATAAAAAAAAAAGAAAAAGTTCTATCCTAATTGTTCTGATGAAGTCTTCGCTATGGTACCTAGACTTTACCAATTTAAGCGCAGTGCTGGCATCGAGGTCTGGTCAAATTACAGTCGTCTTGGCTATATGCAACCGTAAGTTCTATGCTAACAGTTTCCTTTCTCGTCTCTGTGGAACTTTCTTCCGGCTCCATTATTTCAAGTCAACTTTAAACCTCAAAAATTTAAATGCAATGTCAATCGTTATCTAATGTTTCCCTGATTAATCTTCTATTGTTCTCGCTCGTTCATAATGTTTCTGTTTTCTAATTCTTTCACACCTAGTAAGCCCTTGTATCTTTGTGGCTTTACTGACTTGCTTGGGATGAATTCGATTAAAAAATATACAGTCTTAACCTGTTCAAATCTAGTGTAAACTGTGCCTCTTACTCTGTAACCCTCTAGCTCGAGTGCCCCCGGGCCTTGTAAAGGGTAAACATCACTGTAAAAAACAAATCGAAAATGCCTAATTAATCTAAAAAGAATGTGAACAGGAAACTATCAGGAAATGTGTAATAAATGGTTAAAAATAACAGAGAAATCGATCGATCAATATATCGATGCTATAATAAATTCACTATTGAAAAGTAAAACACTGAGATAAAAAAAAATTCGGTTTGCTATTGTTTCCAAATATTCAGGTCAAGGGGTGGCGAGTGAAATATGAACGACGCATATTGACCAACAGCGACAGTAAACGAAATGTCACGAACTGGGTTGCAATATTTTAACTTAATGCTGTTATGGATTTCGATTCAGAATTAAAGTGAGTGAAATGTCAGTGGCGCGAAGTCCTCACTGTAAAAAGACAATAGTAGACGAAAGGCATTTGGTTAGAATTGGTCAGTTTCCTTGGTAAAAGCTTTGTTGTAACTTTATATCTTACGTCGTCAGTTACCTTAAAATAGGGAATAATTATTATATACATAATCAGAAAATAGCTCTGATCACAGCAAAGAAAAGAAGAGACTGGATAGTGAAGACCGATATAAAATTCGAAATGAAATCTTCCCAGAAGACACAGTCAAGACAAAGTTCAGGAAAATGTATTTGGCGAATTTATTGCTGAGGGAAGCAGCACAGATAAAAATATTAAAATCTTACTGATGACTGGTATTACTCGTTGTCTCTTTCAAATTATAGAAGAATAAAAGTTTATAAATTTAACTAAAAGAGTCATGGATAATTATATTTATCAATCCGACAGATTTTTATCATTATGTTGTAGAAGTGTTTGAGACAATACGAATTTGCTTTATAGTAAGCTTTAATGTAAGCTTTAACTCGGTATTTACAAAGTCCTCCGCCCCTGAGATGAGATATAAAACAAGGTCCAGTTTAATGGGGAATTTGAGCGAGTACATGCGGGCCAATAGTCAAAGATTTACCCAGCTCGCACAACCGCGGGATCGGGTACAATTCTTGTCTGTTTCTCTCTGCCGAGTCACCGTCCGTAGACAGAGCTCCGACTGAGTCACGTTCTACTCGAAGACAGAGGTCTTGACACTCGCGAGCCAGACCGCAGACTGCCGGACTGCGACGAACTGTTATTTACCGGACTAGATGCGACGCACGGTCAAGTTTACCATGGGGAACTCGAGCTTTTCCACCCGGGCCAGTGGTCAAAATTTAACCAGCCCCCGCCAGAGAGCTCGAATGAGTCATCCTCCGCCCTAAGACAGATGTCTTGTCTATCTGTGCCTTTTCTTGTCTTGTCGCGAACCTTACACAGACTCCGACGAACTCTATATCTGAATATATGTATTCAGGAGAGATCCATTAATTGGGGAAATGGATCATACCACATTCTCTCTTGTCTTGTTATTACAGAGAGAAGTAGTCTCTGAATCAAGCAAGCATCCTTTGCAGTCTGCGAGTCCGTGGCGGATTGCCAGGAGAATGACGAGGTACTTCCTCTTTCTCGTTAGAACTGGATTTAATCCTGCTGCGTTTTTGTAACGAATGGCTTGCTCGTCCTCCGAAGTCTCGGTAGGTGGGTGGGCTGTCTTCTGTGAAACTAGTTCGTCGCCACTACAGGAGACCATGATTCTGTTTCTTCAAAGGTAGTTGAAGTGTCCCGAGGGCAGCCCTCGCTTAGGCTTGCAGGTTCCGATTCATCCCCCCTGCTGGATCCAAGTCCCTAAGTGAAACTGTGTCCTTCCATCCATCAGGGTATCGGACACGCGCATACTCTGGAGTTGGCGTCTAGAAGCTCCACTTGATCCTTCAGTGGTTCGTTCATATTCAGTCACGTGTGTCTTTTTTTTTACGTAGGGGCGTTCCGAGTTCGCAGACTAGGGCAAAAATTCCCCATAGACCACGTAATAACGGGGTCGGGTTTTCTACCTCCCCAGAAGGGACTCTGCTCTTCGGCATATCCTTATCTGGGTTCCTCCCTAACTGAAGGCGGAGAGTTCGACAAGCTGAGTATTGTCAAACCCAGGGGTTTGATGAACTCAGTATTTATCCGAGTTCTCTTAACAAGGCAGGATGTGGCAAAAGGCCAGGTTTGATGAACTCTGCATATCAGCAGAGTTCTACAGAATATATGTGTTTAGGGCAGATTCATTAATGTCGGATTCTACCCCACACTTAAACGTTATTTTCATCGGATACCCGTATTTGAGTAGACGCGCCTTTTATTTATTTTCGTCTACCGAGAAAAATGCACTCTCCGGCAGGATTCGAACTTGCGTCCCTCTTTGCAGGAGAAACCGTCGTTAAATCCGATGTGCTATAGACCAACTCAATGGAGGAGTGCATCGCCGATCAAAGTCGAATAGTGCTCAGAGAGCATATGTTTTTCTTGAATAGGTTGGTTTCTAAGCTTCATCTCCTTTTTTGTCCCAGCGTTCTAACACTATGTCTTAATTAATTTGATTACAAGAGACCTTCTTTTGACATTGTTTCATATATGTAGCTAGAATATCAAAGGTAGTATTATTAGCCACCAACCACCCGTGTGTCGTTCGATACTTCAGTCCATTTTAGTACCATCACTCCCGGTCTCGAGAGCCCAAATGGTAGGGACGCTCCAGTCAAACTTCTTGTAGGAAACAGGAGGTATATTTAATGGGGTGTTGTTTTAATGGCGATGCATAGCAGCTTTTTAATTGAATGCAGGGCTTCTGGGAGTAATTAGTTTCCAATTCTCTATAGCTACCTCTTTATCAGCAGCTGCTAGCTGAACAGTTTCCCAAATTATTCCATTACACCTCTCGCACTGGTCATTACCTTAAGGGTTATATAGGGGTTGTTCTTCTTACGGCTACTCCTTGATCTTGTAGGAATCGCCGTACGTATTCAGACATAAATGAATTATTGTATGAATATTTGCAAACATGGCACAAGGCTAAAATGGGGTATTTTTCTTACACTTAAACTTATCTAGTCACAATCACTGACCCAAACTTATCACAATAGTTCTTGCAACAAAACAACACTTTCCTTCTTACCATTCTTACTAACTAGTTCTATCTAGTTCCCATATGGAGAATTTGTCAGTGGGAAGGGGAATAAAATAACTTTTAAGAATTTATAAGCCCAGTAATCATATACAATGGGAACAAGGTTTAGTTCCAAGAAACAAGAAAAAATAATGTTAGTATTATCCCACACGTTCGATACAATTTTACAACTCCATTTTACAACTCAGAGTCCCACATGACCCACTCGATGCATGGTACAGCTCTGTGTATGGAAAAAGAAAAAGAAAAAAATGTAGAACAGTAGAAATTCCAAAAGGAAAACAAAATAAAAGACAAAAAATTTTAATTTTGGAAAAAAAAAAAAATGTGTTTCTTGTGTACGATGAGCTCATAAGCAATCAATCATAAAACATCCGACACCTCATAAAAAAAGGAATTAAAAACGCGGTCGTGTGGGCCTTGCAGACATGCTACCATGACTCTCGAGTGGGAGCCAACGTGCTCATGAGATTTCTTGAATATTCAGGGTCGTGATGGGCAGTGAAGGGTGTGATTCACTGAGAAATGTTGAATGCAATCACACTCCATCAACGCTCAACTGTACCGTCAACAATAGCAATTGCACAAAAACGTGCAGAATTGACTGACGCCATGTTATTTCATGATAATGCCCGACCACATGATGCAAATCTCACCCGTGAAAAAGTTCTGGAGCTCGCTTGGCTCATTGGCTGAGTTGTGTTTTACGCTTTTCAACATTTTGCAGGTTATTTAAAAGGAAAAAAAAATATTTTTTTAGATTGTAAAAATTTTTTTTGAGATAACGTTTTACTGATACAAATCATTTTAATTACCCAATAGCTAGGATAGGGGAGAACCGGTGGATTCATGCCTTTTCCAAGGGTATTTGCGCTTAAGTGAATATAACGAACCTGATTTTTAATTCCAAGCCACACCATCCGCACATCCAAGATTACAGCACCTGGTATTCTCAATCAGTTACCCATCGAAGTACTAATCAAGTTCAACGTTGCTTAACATCGATGATCGTACAAAATCCTCTCCAAAACCTCATCGTTGTTCACACCCACGGCCCATGATATCCTTAGCATCCTTCTGTAGCACCATACCTCCGTTGAACTCGAGTCTCTTCTTCATCTTTGAGGAGATCGTCCAACATTCGCTGCCGTAAAGGAGGACAGATATCACGTAGCAGCTCAGTTCTCTTTTCTTTGCTACCAACGAAACCCTCTTGTCTCGTAATACTCTGCCTAGCTTTTGGAATGTGTCTTTGGACATTCCAATACGTCTTCAGATTTCAGCGCCGCACTTACCGTCGTCTGATAGAAAACTTTCCAGATATTTAAATTTCTGCACCTGCTTGATTTTAATGTCCCTGACTTGTAAATTGCATTTCGGGCTTATCTTTTTAAAGATGATCATGCATTCTGTCTTCTTGTAGTTTATGCTTAGTCCCTTCTCGCTCTCCTTGGCTACCTTCTGTAGGAGATTTTATATTTTCTTTTCTCTGTCTGCTATCATCACTGTGTCATCTGCGTATACTAAATTTAATACAAACAATTAACCACAATAAGTATCTTAGTTTGGAAACAAAGTCGGTATTTACTAGCCTTCCCACGAGGGTAGATGTGACACGAGGTCGAGTTTAAATCCCTGTAGAACCCGCATAAACAGGATCGGGTTGGTCAACCTCCCAAAATGAGATTCTGCCCTTCAGCAGAGCCTCGTCCGGGTTCCTCTCTGCCCGAAGCTGAAAAGATTTGGAAAAAAAGTCACGCACAGCTTTTATTAGCAACGATACAATGCAGTAAGAAGCACGTATCAAACATCGCGGTTTAATCATTGTTATTTTCGATCACCTGCTTTTAACGACCGGGTTGGTCCTGAATAAAGTTGTTGTAAAATTCAGCCGGTTTGCTATCGAAGAAGTCATCAACTGCATTTTTCATATTATCATCAGTTGCAAACTTTTTGCCATTCACGAAGTTCTGCAGTGCACGGAATTGATGGCAGAGGGAATTTGGAGAGGATGCAAACAAGGAAGAAGTTTATAATTAGCATCAGGAAGAGGCAGCTGAAATTTCTGGGACACATAATGAGAAAGGAAGGCTTGGAGAATCAGATACTCACAGGGCGGATAGAGTGAAAGCATCGCGTAACATACTTGGCGGCTTGAACAGGTGGATGGCAGAATAGAGTCTGAGCGAAGTAGCAAAAGCACAAAACATATTGAGAACTACAAAGTATTAGGGGGAAGTGGAGATCCATGATTGCCTACTTTTTTTACTGGGATCAGTAGGAGATATATTAGTACATGAGTTTTTTTAGGATTTTAAAATCTCATTTGTAGTTAGTGTGTATTTTATTGCAATATAGTAGGTTGATATGTTTAGGGTTATTTGTTCTTTTTGACCTATGTTGATATTTCTAATAGCTCATTGAATTTATTCATATATATATTGGTTTCACGACGACAACATTATCAAGAAGGCTTACATTACACATGTCGGATTCAAGTTCTATTGCACAACATTTAAAAGAACATTCCTGTCCACATTCACTTTTTAGAGAAATATTAATTGACAATACAAGTATACTCCACCACAAAATAAAAAACAAAAACTTCAAATTGCTGAAGCGCTTTATATAAAAAATGCAACTAATAATGAATAAGATTAATTATGAATATAGCAACAATCTTTTAAAATGCCTATAAAAGCAATATTTTGAGATACTCAAATTTTATTTTTAGACTGTTTGTTGAATATTTTAAAACATTAATAATGAAAAAATATAAATTAAATTACCTCCCTTACATACTCTTAACAGTTAAATTTTCAATAAACTATAATGGAGTGCGTTTCATGCGGATTTACAAAAAAAATTCACAACTATAAATTACATTACTTTTTTGTCTTAGCTTTTCACCACTTAAGATGATCTTGGATGAGAGTGAAAGTACTTTGGAAAATAAAAGATATAACTTAAACTACAGCGACTTTCTTAATCAGTTTAATAACAAAACTAAGAAATTAATCCGTGGATTTGAGAGGATTAAAATAAAACTAAATAGACATAAATCTAAATTGTTTAACCAACAGTCTTGAGCGAAAATATGCTACCTATATATATATATATATATATATATATATATATATATATATATATATATATATATACACATACAGTGTAACCCGTATATAAGAGAAACCCTGATATAAGAGAGATTTTATCTGTTCCCAAATTAGAGCCTGTGTTAATGTATATAAATTAGACCTGGATATAAGAGAGACCCGGATATAAGAGAGATTTTCTCTGGTCCCGTCCTCCCCGATATAAGAGAGTTCGTTTTGAGTGACAGTGTGATGTCGTAAATCGGTCAAACAGAGGTCAGTTAGAGAGAGAGTGAAGTTCAATGACTGACTTTTTTAAGAAAAAGTAATTTTTGATTGAATTATTTTGAAAACTGATTGAAAATGTATTTTTGTGTGTTTTTATGTCTATAACTGTTAAATAAACTAGTGTTCTGTACGTAAAATGCGTTATATGAAGTGTTCCCATACTTACCTAAACAAAATAGACAAAACCCGGATATAAGAGAAACCCGAATATAAGAGACTTCATCTCCGGTCCCGAAAACTCTCTTATATCCGGGTTACATAAATATATATATATATATATATATATATATATATATATATATATATATATATATATATATATATATATATCATAAGTATATAGTTTTATGGTACCCTATATTTATGGGTTAAAGTGCACAATATCAGGGATAGGGCGTATCTAAATATAAATATAAAGGGAACTCTGAGATCAACACTGAATGGTGACAGTCCGTTTCATGCTTGAATGCAATCTTCAGACTATTCGAGGCTCAAACGCGACTCACAGGGTCTGAAGATTGCGTTCTTGAAAGTGTTTTCAATCTATTTTTCCTCTTCGTGGAAATATTGAGAGCTGCAATTTCTGGGTGCTCTTAAGTAGAATCCGATGGTTAATCCTGATTTTATTTTGTTGTTATAATGGGAATAGAAATTTATGAGATCATTTTTATTAGTTGATTTTCGGTGGATACTAAGTTTGAAGTTGCTTTTAACTCGGTGTGGCATGACATCTAGGAAAGGTAAAATATTTTGAATTCTTCCACTTCGTATGTAAATTCTATTGTATGTTCGATTTTGTTTAGTTTATCTTCCAGATCAGGTAAATCAGCATCACTGGAATATATTAAAAAGCATCATCAATATATCGGAAACACGTTGTTTCTTTAGGTAAAATATTTCGGAAAGGACCAGATTCAAGAAAGAAAATAGCTCAACTCTCCACTAAGAGGTGATCCCATTAGTAATTCATATTTATGTTTCGAAAAAATTATTATTCAATAATATTGATTGATTAGCAATGAGACGGCAGATTTTTATTATTTTAGATGTTGGTAGACAGTTTTATCTTTGATTCTGGTAATTGTTAAGCATTTTTCAACTGGAGCGTTAGTGTAAAGTGATTTTATATCTAGATTGGCCATAGGTTTGTCAGTCATACTTTTTTCTCTTAGTTTTTCAACTAGGTTGCCTGATTTTTTTATTTTTTATAAGTCATTTTTTAATTTTTATATTTCAATTTTTATTTTTTATATGTAATGGAATGGTGGTTTATGAATTTTGCCAGTTTTGTGGGGAGCACTGTCTATTCCTGAAATAATGGGGCGCATTGGGATGCATTTTTTTGTGGGGTTTTGTGGCTATATATATATATATATATATATATATATATATATATATATATATATATATATATGTATATATTGTGGCGTACAGTGGCCGTTAATAATTAAGTATGACTCAACCCTTCAAGGTTAAGATAAAACGGTATTGAATACAACCGCAAAAAAATACTTAAGAACAAAATAAAAGTCAACCAAATATAATTAACCATTTCAGTGAATTCCTTGTTAGTAGCGCGTCTCGGCTTAACGTCCAGTAAATCCTAAATCAAAAGCCAAATCATCGACACACAATAATTCACACTAATTCAACTGGATATTTCCACTCAATAGTCACTCCAGTCAGTAGCCTGGCACCACTATGCACCTGACGGAAAAAATATTCATAAGTCCTGAGTGACACGCTCGAACCATTCTGTCGGTAGTTGCTCATTTTCTTCCTATATGACATATATATATATATATATATATATATATATATATATATATATATAGAGAGAGAGAGAGAGAGAGAGAGAGAGATTAGTCTATTGTTTAGGTTTTCTAGGGAAACGATTAGGAAGGTCTACAATTTGAGTAAGGGATTGGGCAATGGAAAAAATTAATGTTTGAATACCGGCAACATCAGTACCTTTAAAATATTTCAGCCACATGTCGTAGTGAGCATTAAAATCACCAAAGATAAAGATGTTCGCAGATGGATGGAGAGACAGTGCCTTTTGTTTGTTTGTTTGTTTGTTTGTTTCTTTCTTTTTTAAGACACTCCATTTATTTATTTCCTTCTTTCTTTTGTAAGATTCTTTCTCTCTCTATCTTTCTTTATTTTTTTAATATTTTCCATTTCATTTTGTTATTTTTCTTTCTTTCTTTCTTTCTTTCTTTCTTTCTTTCAGATTTTCCATTTTATTTTGTTTTCTTTTTTTCTTAAGATTCTCCATTTCTTTATTTGTTTCTTTATTTATTTTGGAAATTCCTGTATTTCCTTCCTTCCTTCCTTCCTTTCTTCCTTCCTTCCTTCCTTCCTTCCTCCCTTCCTCCCTTCCTTCCTTCCTTCCTTCCTTCTTCTTCATTTCTTTTTTCTTTATTGCTTTCAGATTTCCCATTTTATTTTGTTACTTTTTTTCATTCTTTCTTAAGATTCCCCGTTTCTTTCTTTCTTTCTTTCTTTCTTTCTTTCTTTCTTTCTTTTCACTTTACAGAGAATGTTTCGTTTTCACAAAATCTACATCTGGTTTCGTAATCGAAATTTGAACATTTAGCGAATTCTTAACAAGTGGCCAAAGTGTTTACAAGAAGAATTTCCTCAGGGTGTTTAAACTTCCTGGAAATTTGAATCCATTCTACAGACTGCCAAGCGCGTCAATAGAAAACATGCGTTTCTAAAATCAACGATAATAAGTTGCAAGAAACCGAATCATAAAATAATGATGTGATAAAAATCTACGTTAATAAAGTGTGAGGGGGTGCTGTAAAAACATAATCTTTATTAAAGAAAAGGGGGAGCTGGTTCTCTGTCCGTCACACTTGGCATCTGTGTGACATTGCATGCGCGCGTATTTAATATAACTGCTGAGGGTCTGTATTGTGTGTGAATCACTTACATAGGCTTGCGCCATTTAATCCGTAAACAAGCACACACACAAGCATACACGTTTTGACTGAGTTTGAATCATGACGTTAGAATAATACATTCCGACTCTTACTAACTGAACAAACCCTACCCTGAGATGAGCAAAGAAATAAGAAATAATAAAGTTAGACATAATAAAGGAAAAAGGAAAACTTATAAACAGCTTCATTTCTGTCAAACTCTTTTCTTATATATGTGTATAGACATGAAATGAAAAAAAAATCAGTTTTTTCTCATACCTAAAGTTAGATTTAGTATTTTACCAATAATTATTTCCGTCTGTTTTAGACCGGAAGAAAGGTTCAAAGTTATAAAAATAAAGAAAATTTTGTTTGAATCTTTTTTAAATGCTTTATTCATGTATTTTTTTTTATTCATAGAATTTGTATGAATTAAAATTTTTATAATTTGTGTCTACCTTTAAAATGTCAAGTGTTAGCTTAAAATAATAACCTTTGAACCATTTTCCTATCCAGTAATGTGTTGAATATGTTTCTATCTCTTAACATTTCGTTTTATTGCATTTTCGAAATTTGCTTCTTCTTTCTGTATAATCATATATATATATATATATATATATATATATATATATATATATATATATATATATATATATATATATATATACATACATATATATATATATATTACATGAATCATTCATACAAAAAACAGATATTCAATATCTGTTTTTTGTATGAATGATTTATATAATATAAATTGAACTGCACCACATACTTGATATATATATATATATATATATATATATATATATTGAACAATAAAAAAAATATTAAAAAATTAAAATCTTCAGACACACTGGGTTGTAGATTAATATTCTTTCGTTTTTTTATTATTACTTCATTTAGATTCCTCATATATATATATATATATATATATATATATATATATATATATATATGTATACTTTATTTTAGGATACTACATAGTATATAATACTACATAATTACAATCGCCTGATGAGATGCGTTGATACGCATCGAAACACGACTGCAATTGTGTTGAATTTTGGACCTGTCCGATATAATACTATAAAATAAAGAATATTGCCCTACTTTGCATTTTATAGTAAATTTTACAAACCTTGTAATTGTACTTTATTTTTTCTCATCTTACCTGGATATATATATATATATATATATATATATATATATATATATATATATATATATATCGGGATCGACTTCAAAAGACACCATGTCTTACTGACTGCTAGTTTTCCCTTTGTTTTTATTAGCATGGCTCATCTTACAAAGTCCTGAATCTTGACCAATTGCAAAGAGGTCAGTATCAAGACATGCCTAGCTGTTCCGCTGCTAACAGGGGAAACTCCGAATGTAACTAGTGTAGACAAAAAATGTCCACACGCGATACGGGGGCTTTTTTGGTGCACGTTCGCTACAATTACTTATGACGATAAAGTGAATTTAAGTTGTTTTTTTTTTTTAAAGTACTGACCTGAAAAATTAAATACAATTAAAAATGGAATAGATGGAAGGAAAAGAATAAAAGGGAATAATTAATTTTTTTCGGCGAAAAAAACCCTTAATTTTTGAAAGAATAAAGAATTAAGATAAGTATAAAATTTTATTGAACTTTCATCAAAAATTATTCGGTAACAAATAAAATCATATTTTAAAATTGTTTTTTTCAATTTTGTAGAAATATTTTTGGGTCTGTCATTGAATTAAAATTCACATGCGTACACGAAAACGTACATTCTTCTTCTTCTTCTTCTTCTTCTTCTTCTTCTTCTTCTTCTTCTTCTATGCGCCGTGTCTTTTCAGGACGTGGTCGATTATCGAGCAATGATCGCGATAACTTCGTTTCCTTTCTAACTCTAAGGCTTGTCTTTTGGTTATATCTCCCCGAATCCCAGTTGTGGCAACTATTTACAAAAGCTCATTAAGTAGGTTATTTGCTGTCTTTCTCTGTCCCTCTTATGCCCTATGGGTGCTAAATTCTCTAATCCCTCTTTCCTTGTTATGTACCCAAGAAATTTCAACTGTTACTTTCTAAGTATAAGCGTCTTTGTGACTCCATTTTCCCTAAAAACTTCATCGTTACTGACGCATTAAGGCCATGATATTCTCAACAACCTTTTGTAGAACCACATATCTGTTGCCACAAGTCTCTTCTTCATCTGTAAAAAGATTTTCTAACGTTCACTGCCCAATAAAAGGACTGATATTGCATAACGGTTTAGTACTTTTTTATTCTAAATGTAAGCGTAATTTTTCTTCCATTTTCCTTAAAACTTTGCCGTTATTCAAATATTCTGTCCATGGTACTTTCGGCATCCTTCGGTAGAACCACATTTAGGTTGCTTCGTCTTTTCTTCATCTGTGAAGAGATTGTCCAGCATTCATCGTCATATAAAAGGACTGATGCTACATAGATTTTCAGCAAACTGTTTGTAGCTAAATTTTCCTGTTTATTTCTTGGAAGGCCTTTTTTGTATTCTAATGTGCCTTTCTGTTTCACATTTTAGGTCCTCTGTTAAAACACTTCCCACATATTTAAAATGTCCTACTTACCTGTTGGCACCGAAAACGGCATTTTCCTTAGCCCGTCTTCTTGTTCTGTCATAACCAGTTTTCAGCTGATGGTCTCTACGGAAAGACGTGACCCACTTTTTGGGCGCGATGACACGACAGAGAGACGCATTACCCTCTTTAAATTTAGACGTCACAAACACTCTACCATAATCCGACTAATTCAGCTTATAGGCTCTTATTCTCCGGGGCAGCTTTTCGAGGATTTTTGTCTTTTTTGTTTTGATAATCGCTTTTTTTTTTCTTTTTTTTTTTTGCGGAATTTGACGCAAGAGAGTTACATTAAGCGAATCATTTGACTTTCTACAGCTGTAATCCGTTTTCCGTTCTTTTTTGTTTGTTTGCCCAGATATCGTGTTTTATTTGTAACTCTTTATTTTCCATCGAGTTCGGCCTTTTCATTTCAGTCTTAATGTCTGCAGATTTAGATAATTCAGTCTGTCAATACGCTTCTCAATTTGTTGAGTCGATACACATCTGTCTCGCACAGTCTGCCTACATCTATCTATCTATCTATCTATCTATCTATCTATCTATCTATCTATCTATCTATCTATCTATCTATCTATGTCAATATATTTCTTTATGTTTGTCTGTCCTTATCTAATTCTAATTCTAATTCTAATCTATCTATCTATCTATCTATCTATCTATCTATCTATCTATCTATCTATCTATCTATTGTGGCAAACCTTCTTACAGTATAATGAACTCTTCCTCCTCTCATAAATACAAACTGCGAGAGTCGGATAGGTGAAGTGTAGTGGAGCAGTAGACGCAGTACTAATCTACTTATTACTAACACTATTGTTTTGTATATATCTTCAATATACTTTTTCAACCTACCTTCGTCTTCCGTGTCTTTCTTTCTGGTCCCTAAACAGACCACAACACTACCTCGGTCTGTTCCTATCTATCTATCTATCTATCTATCTATCTATCTATCTATCTATCTATCTATCTATCTATTCAATTCTAATTTGGTCACCGACTTACATGCGTCCAATATATTTCTTTATTTCTTTTATTACTTCTTCTAAGTCTGTATCGTTATTCCGACTGCACTTTGTATCTTTTCCAATTTTGCGAATACAAAATTCTAAGCCCCCGAGAATGTACAAAATAGGAATCGTTAAATTAATCCGTTGAAAATGAAGAACGTTGCCGGAAAAGTTCTGACTTAAAATCAGAAATCCATAGAAATGAAAAAAAGTGAAAAAGACAATCAGTGAAGAAGAAGAAGAAGAAGAAGAAGAAGAAGAAGAAGAAGAAGATGGGAATGAAGACCGGCAGAAACGAGAGAGAGAGAGAGGGGGAGAGGAGGGGGTAGTCAATTTATTCCCATTATGTTTCGCAAATTGTATAAAATCCAATGACGGAACACTGCTAATCGAGAAGGACAAAATTGCGAAATCGGAAAACCCATAGAAATAGGAAAGGACTAGAAATAATGAAGTCTGAACTGGCCAAATTGTACAGGAACGCCCAGCAGGACCAGATGGAATTGTCAATGAGATGCTGGTAGCTTTATAAGATTTCCAAATTGACAACATGAAAAACAAATATGCGACACTGGTGATATGCCGGAAGACCTAAGTAGATCCATTTCCATAGCGCTGCTTAAGAAGTCAAGTGATAACGAATGCGAACTCCATCTGACACTGATTGATTGATTCATTCATTTTCTACGGCTTATCACCCCCTTGCAGGTTATTTAAACCAGAAAATATTTTTACATTGTAAGATTTTTTTTCAGATAATAATGATTTATTGATACAAGTCTTATTTATTAACCCATTGTTGGGGAGAGAAAAGGTGGGTCCATTCGTTTAACAAGGGAATTCGCACGTAAGTGAATATAACGAAACCAACTTGAATTGGAACTCGGCTTTAACAATTCCGAGCGATCATCCATTACATCACTTTCACATCTAAGTTTACAGCACCTGGTATTCCCAAGCGGTCACCTATCTAGGTACTGACCAGGCTTGACGTTGCTTAACTTTTTGATAAACTCTTGAATCTAGTTTTCATCAGAGAATTTTCCCCCATAGACGTGTTTTGCAGCGTTCAAAAGAAGTCCTAAATCAGTTAGTGTAAAGTTAATTGAATATGGCGAACTTGGTGATCAATTGATTTACCAAAATAGTTCCCAACGTTATTCTTGTTGTGTGTCGAAGAACATTTTCCCGATTGGCGGGAAATTAAAGCAGCAACATGTACATGTGGAGATAGAAAATGTCTGAGTCTGTTGGTTTAAATATAATTTGTTGTCTTTGTTCATCAAGTTTATCCTTCGAAAAATAAAGTATAATAACAACTTATTATATTTTTATATTCAACATTATTTGCAATGATTAACCGTCATGTCAAATATCGAATCATTTAGTACATGGACAGATGAATATAGTGGCTGACGAGGTATAAGAGACCAACCGAATTCCAAAATTTAGCCAGTAATATTCTAGCTGTAACTCGCTGTGTACGCTGCCATTAAAAAAATCAGGTAAATTAGTGGACTCAAAAATTATTCTTAACTCCAATGTATGATCAGTACTTAAGATTATCTATTTTCCATTACAATTGGTTCACAAAAATCTTATCTATCTATCTATCTATCTCGATCTGTTCATATCTATCTATCTATCTATCTATCTATCTATCTATCTATCTATCTATCTATCTATCTTTCTTAGTTTGTTCATTATCTATCTCATTCTGTTTTTTGCTATCTATCAGAATTCATATGTATCTCTTTCTAACAGTATTTTCACATCTATCTCTCTATGTCTTTCTCTTTATTGCTATCTATCTATCTATCTATCTATCTATCTATCTATCTATCTATCTATCTATATTCATACATCTTTACTTTCATCTATCTATCTCATTCTGTTTGTTGCTATCTATCAGAATTCATATATATCTATGAATATTTTCACATCTATCTATCTATCTATCTATCTATCTATCTATCCATCTGATTCTGTGCATATCTATCTATCTATCTATCTATCTATCTATCTATCTATCTATCTTTTAATGTACACCATTTAACTTCCACGTTTGATCAGTAGCTAAGATGATATATTTGTCATTACAACTGGTTCACAAAATCGAAAATTACTTTTGACTCAAACTAATAAAATTAGTCATGAAAAAAAATAGAAGATGGCCGTGGAGGCCGTGATTATATATTTTATTTTTATTTTTCGCTAATTATTTCCATGAAGTCTTTTATTTCATCGCGCCAATCTCAGTCCCGGGATATGATTGGCTTTTGTCGCCTTTGTGGCGTACATCCCTCGTTATGTCTAATCCAGCAGGTGTTCGCTGCGATTACAATCTTTTTGTATAATCCGTGTTTACATCCCTGTAATTGGAGATCAGATAAGTACGAGTCGTAATTACTTGATACGTATATTACACACAAACACATATACGCACACACATACATACACACATTATACATTTGTAATTTTCGTATAATATATATATATATATATATATATATATATATATATATATATATATATATAATATACATATTACACGAAAATTAGACATTTTTCATATATATTTATATATATATATATATATATATATATATATATATATTTGTGTCCGGGTCTCATAGCTAGGTGATAAACGTCCTAAGCACTTAACCACGCGCTCATTATATATATATATATATATATATATATATATATATATATATATATATATATATATAGAGAGAGAGAGAGAGAGAGAGAGAGAAATAGTGAGAGGGAGATAGATTTAATAGACCGATTAACGAAATTTGATCAATAAAAGGACAAGAAAATGATAACAATTTTGATAATGAGGTTGATGATATTTATTATATATTAGCCTTTTGAATCACGAAGAAAAAAAATTTATGTCGGAATTTTCGGACACACCTGGATGCTTTTTCAACGAGGCGTGGAATAAACATTGTGTGACTCACATTACCGGAGAAATGTTGTTGTTATCGGTTAGCGTGCTTTCCTTTGAAAATTATACTTTCTGAGTAAATCCAAATCCTTGTTTTACTCCTTAAATAATTGATTTTATTGTGAAAACATATTGCAACTCGGATCTGCGTTCATCTTGCTGAGGCGCTAAAAACGCGCATCTGATGCGATTAATGTTATGGAAAGGGTTGACTGAAGTTTGCAGCTACATGAAAATTGTTGTTGTCTTCGATGTTTTTTTTTATCGTTATTAAATTTGCTTGTTTCTCCACATAATTCCCCTTTTTTGCTTTTATGGCAGAAAAATAAATATATAAAATTTGAACTGTCACAAGTCGATTTTAATCATGCATATATATATATATATATATATATGTATGTATGTATGTGTGTGTGTTTGTGTATAAAACGTCATTGACACCGTTCTGTAGAGACCCGAAGAATTTAAAATCTGAAGGAGCCATGTCAAGTGAATACGCTGGTTGTTGGAGGATGTGGTCCCATTTTAACTCTTTAAGCTTCTGCGAGGTTTGTTTTAGTGCCACATCCGGTCTTGCGTTGTTATGGCCGGAAATGAAACCTTTCGATTTGGCAAAACCGGTCCATTTCTTGAACGCAAGCCTCTTCAAATGGCGAAAGGCTGTTAAACTATCGATTTTCAAACTCTTAGCAATCTTTTCCGTCAAAAGGTTCGGTTTATTCTCAACGGTGACATGCAGAGCGTTTTCATCGTCGAAAGGTCACGCTGAGAATGACTGATCGTTTAGGTTAAAAGTCGAAATTTTCCAAACCACTTTATGACCGCCCGAAGAGCTGGAGCACGATCCAAATAAACCTTCTGATTTTTTTTTGTCGTAGTTTTGACGCTCATACCCTTCCGAAATTCATACAACGATTGTGCAACTTTTCATCTTCCATCTTTAAGGCACTCATTTGCGTCAACATTCAATAAAGTTTGGCTCACAAATGAATGATGGAAAATGTTTCAAACTCGAACACACCAGAACCCACTACGAGTAGATTTAATTTTTTCTATTCGTATCGCGAAAATAATTTACAAAGATGAAAATTCACTGGAAATTGGACTAATCTTACAATACTTTATCGTCAACTTTAGACCTTAGATTGGGGCTCATATACGATATGACTGATCAGCAGAAAACATTAGTAGCACAATGCTTTATACGCGCTGATAGAGAAAAACAAAACAGAACTCTAGTGTAGAGATAAATTTTAAATCTTGCAGACGTTAACGGCTTGAGTATAAAATGCACTTTCTGACCGATGCATCTAATAAGGATCTTTATTAACATTTCTTCATATTGCAGCGTGCGTACACACACACATACATATATATATATATCGAGTCTAATTCGTTACATCTTCGTCATTGAGAACCGGTGGCACAGTTTGTATGGCGTTTGCCTCCTATCATAATTGTCTGAGTTTCAATTCTCGGTAGTGGATGAGTCCCAAATATAGGACGAAACGGCCGTCCAGTGCTTTCTGCATTTTGTTGAGGTTTCCTCGAGACTCGATGAATTACTTAATTATGATTATTTTCAAATATTAGTAGTAATATTGCTGATTGATTCTATGCCTGATTATTTCTTTGTATATAAATTATATGCTGCCTAATGTTTTATGTTTATAAAAGCTATCGATCCGCAGTACAAAAAAATTCTAATAAAAAAAACTACTACTATAACACATTACACTATATCAATGGACTATATACTTAGTCGATGACATATTAACTGAAAACACTTGTAAAAATAGAATACGTGGATTTACCACATCACATGAAAAGTTCAAATAAAAATTCAGTATTTTAATGCATACATTATATTCTACTAGCGATGGATATCGCCAATGATAGCATTAATATTGCTGATTGATTCTATGCGTGATTATTTCTTTGTATATAAACTATATGCTGCCTAATGTTTTATGTTTTTATATATATATATATATATATATATATATATATATATATATATATATATATATATATATATATATATATATATATATATATATATATATAGACTACTAATATTATATATATATATATATATATATATATATATATATATATATATATATATATATATATATATATATATATATAATATGGGTAAAGATATATAATTTATTTATATATCAAGATCAATTTTAGGGAAAAGCAGTATGACAAAGTGGAAAAAGTTTTCGTCTGACACTTTTAAGCCTAGATGATTTCATTGGATTTAGTTTATGTTTATTTTCATGCGATTACGCATGCACCCGAACGAGAGAGAGAGAGAGAGAGAGAGAGAGAGAGAGAGAGAGAGAGAGAGAGAGAGAGAGATGCCGAGGATTTTACATTTTTTTGTAATTTTATTTTAACATATATTTTGCATATACAATCTAACTGATAACTTTCAGTTTCCTTTTCTTTATGTTTCCATTACTGTTTTTATTTATTGAATATCGTACATTGTAATAATAGAAAATTTACCACGAAAGGTAAAACTTTGATTTAGTGCCGATGATATAACGATTAAAGCAATTTCTAAACATTTTCGTCATAGTAAATTGTTTTTTTTTTAATTAGAGTAGAATTTTTTAAATACAATTTCTGCTCAGTCTCGCTAGGGTGAGCAACAAATGCACTGAGTGTGTTGTTTTGTAAAAGATCCCTTTTGTGTACATCTAATCCTTTTGTAAAATTCATTGAGGTCTCTCCAATGTAGTCTTCGTGGTAATTATTACAGGAGTAATGATCTTGAAGAAGTAAATTCTCCAACAATGTTTTAGCTTATTATTGTATTTTGTATGAATTATGATGTAGTTATATATATATATATATATATATATATATATATATATATATATATATATATATATATAACACATAAACAGAAATAATAATAACAATAAATAACAAATAACAAATCAACTAAAAATAAAGTTAAAAATGCAACACTATAAAATAGCGGCAAAACTACATCCACAATTATTTCCACTCAATAACACCGAGAATAATTCGAAAAATTACTGTTACCGCCCGCCCAATAACCATTAGAATGATTCAATAGATCTACCTATAATGCATCATTATATAAACAGTCGAGTAAAAAACAGAACACTTATGGCCTGGCGATTGTGTTTAAGCATGAAACCGCTGGATTTTGAACTCAATGTCAACTGTTATGATTGCATACGCTTTATTCCTAATTCCTAGAGCATATAAATTTATCATATCTTAAAACTATATTTTTATCATATATATGTGTGTGTGTGTGTGTGTGTGTGTGCGCGCGTGTGTGTGCGTGTATGCGTGTATGTGTGTGTGTGATAATTGAATGATTAATACGGCTAATAATAATAGTAATATAATAAAAATATTCGCTACGATAGTTAACACTTTGAATAAATGTATTTAATAATATTGGACAATGTAGGATTAATGCCAGCTGTCGTCATAATAATATTTACTTGTAGTTATAATTTTAATAAAGGATTAACGTAAACCATGCGTCCGCAGTTGATTATCGAGAATCTGCTATAACAGGTAAAAAATAAAAATTAAAAATTAAAAAAAAAACACAAGCGACAAAAAAGGTGCGATTAAAACGAATGAAAAAAGATGCCTGAGTGGAAGGGCGTAAAAATATCTCAAGTCAGAATAAAAGTCTAAAAAAAGAAGAAAGATTCTGTTTATTTTAGAATATCTAACATGATACATTGTCTTGAGGACAGATTTTTTTTATTCCATCACTCTTATCTCATCTCGTCTCATCTTCTGCTGTTTTTAAAAGCAAGTAAATTCATGGCTTGTATGTGCAGGTAGCGTAAAAGTTATCAGTGTGCAAAATGGTGTCGTCGACCCTTAGAAATGCCATAAATACATAGATTAATATAGACGACATACTGGTTTCACTTGTCTTGCTTGGTTGGCAATCAGTCTAAGGTAACGACATCTCTGGAATGAAAAGCCCATATACTTTTGTGTATATTCAACGATATTTACGTGTTAGCAATCATCAGGCAGCCCTTTGATACCCTTTGAGGAAAATTCTGCAGCTTTTGATGCGAGAAGGTTTCAATGTATTCTTGAATCTGTTTATTTTTGTTAGAGAAAATGTTCCCATGAAAGCATTCTTGAAATGTGATAAGGAAAAAAACGTAATAATTGGTCGATGCAAAGCCAGGAAAATATTTTCTACTTGGGAAGTGGAGAAAGGAAGAGAGTTCCAAATTTTTACTCTGTTATTTTTGTTGACATGTCGAAGAACTTTTTTTTGCCTATTTCTGACCAAACTTTTATGGACGCGTTGCAGCTGATGATTGTATAAATGTGCATTTAATGTTTCGCTGCTTTTACGAAGTCTAAACGATCCCTCTATATTCACAATTTTACTTTTCTTCCATAAAAACCATTTTTTGAATCGGTTATGGAAATTTATTCTGTTCATCATCTGTTATTATATATTTAAGGAAACATTAGTTAAAATAATACATTCATCATTACATATGATTCCCCAAAATAGAAATTATTTATGATTTACCCATATAATTCAGTACCCGTTGCTTCACATTCGCCTACCGTCCGGTTCACACTCCTCCATTTGAACAAGAGATCTATCCCTTGTTCCCTGTTTAGGACTGGGTTTCTGGTTCTTCTAAATTCTTTTCATTCTCTCTTAATACCAGTAACCCTTTGCGTCTTAGTGGCATTATCGTCTTTCTTGCCGTGAAATGATTTTTTCTTTTTAAATAACCAAATTTCTAATCTAAATTGTTTGTTCCTTTAAAATGCTACCTCTATTACAAAATATGCTCAGTTGAAATACAGACGGAGTCATAAAAGGGGACTTCAAAGAGGTCCCATAATTCGGTTTAGACTCTTCCAGTTACCCAGGGGCTATTGCCAGACAAAAAGGGAAAATGACCCTCGGGACACAAATGTCTATTGCATTGTTATTCAATGACAGACCTAAAAATATTTCTACAAAATTTAAAAACAAAAACTTTTAAAAATAATTCTATCGAATAATTTTCAAATGCTAATTAAAATCTTAAAATTATCAAATTTTTACTGTTTAAAATTTATGTTTTGTCCCTAAATTAAAGATTTTATTGCGCAGCCCCGGGTAGAATTTGACCAGATTCTATGTAGAAGGGGGGGAATGTATGATTCAAATGTCTGATTAGAAACTCAGTCAAATTGTGTATGTGTGTGCGCGTGTGTGCATTAAATGGCGTAAGCACATGTAAATTACTCACGTCCTGAACACACATAGGATCCAACGTCACACTCTGACAATGTGTGAAACAGAAAATCGGCTATTCTTTTATAATAGATATTTTTCTTAAATATTTGTAAGTCTATGAAGCAAAGGATTCAAAAAGTTATTGTTAAAATGCGACGCTGAAAACCGTTTCTTTTTTCGTTTGATTTGGTTTGGTTTGGTTTGTTTTACGGCATATCAACCTCAATCTATTATTTAATGCCGACAAAATTTTTATTGCTGGTAATATTTTTTTTCAAAAATGTATTGCTGGTAATATTTTTTTCTTCAAAAAATCTATTGATGGTAATATTTTTATCAAATATGTATTGTTGGTAGTAATTTTTTATAAAAAAAAGTGTTTTTATATTAAAACTTATTTTTACATTTTCATAGTGATTTTACTCCATTTTAGGGGTTAACCATTTGCCCAGCTGGGACACTTAATAGGAGCTACCACCCCGGGTCAGTGTGGACCTGGGAACACCAACAATTAAGAGGTGGTTCCACGCTCCTCAAAACCTCCTGAACAGAAGCCTTGCTGTTGGACGTAGTTTATCGTCTTATCCACGACGTGGATGTAGTTTATCGTCTTACCCAGGACGATTTTATTTCGTGTGAAAACTCAAATATGCTACTACTACTGCTACTACTACTACTACTACTAATACTACTAATAATAATACTTCTGCGCAATTGTTGGATATTTTCGATCTTAAAAAATACATAACAGAGGTACCTAGATAATGGTGTTGTAAAAGCAGTTCATGCATATAAAGCCAAGGAAAATAATAACTAACAAATTCCCATTTTACGAACATTTCTTATAATAATAATAATTTAGAAATAATTCATCATTAATTTATTTATGGTAAGTGGATTTTTGGCGATTAATTTGTATCACATCCTGCCAGCATGTGACAGCAAGAAAAAATTATCCGTTCTCGGTCTTTTGGCTGGGATCAAAGTGTAGTATTTGTTCTTCCCATCTTCATCTGATTTTCTCTCTTCCATTCTCTCTTCCATTCTTTCTTCCATTTCTTACTGAAACCAAGTAACATCTTTTCCACGCAATCAAAATCCCGGTTTTACGAACATTTCACTTAATAATTTAAAAATAATTTTGACTGGGATCAAAGTGTAATATCTGTCTTCGGGCGAATAAACTAGATTTCATCTCTCAGTTGTGCGGAAAGAACGCAACTAAAAATATTATTGAGAGGTATCCAGTCTCAGGGAACGCCTGCTCGCGGTAGTACCTCCCCTCATTGTACGGAAGAGGAGGGGGTAAGCAGTCATTCCGATGCCAGTGTAACCGACGGTTGCGAGGGCTTGACTATTTTTGAACATGCTTCGGGTGCACGCGCTCGAGATATCCACATCCTATCAGCGTGGAACGGCAAGAAAATCACTTGTCAGCCTTTTCGCGAAGATCAAAGTGGTGTGTCTGTTCTTCATTTTCTCCTCTTCCCACGCTATCAAAATGGAATAATCCATTATTTATGAGGTATTGGCAGTGCGTAATGACCGTGCGAACTAACGAAGGGAGGAAACAAGCTGATGTAGACAGACCTTGTACGTATCAGTGGCTACATAGGGTATGTTTAAAAGCTGAAACAGGGCCAATGTTTGTTAACTAGAAACTTACCAAGCACATATATTGAAAAATTGTGTTGACATCAAATGCAGAACAACAAGATGAAAGAACTAGATTAAGACCAAAATGGTACATATAAATACTTAGGGATTAATGAAGATGGAATAACACCAAATCCACTCCATCCACAAAGAACCTACACTCTTCAAGATACAGTTTAATATAACTGAAATCCTACTAACAAAAAAACAAAGCGAATACCATCTACTTCAAACGAATATAGCCACAGACATAACAAGATAACGACATATGTGCACTGGAAGATATGCAAGAAGCACCAAATTTAAACTACTGAGAGATGGTATGACCACCAATCAAGCACAGTTATCCAAAATAACGATGTAACTCTCCTCTGGGAGATGTCAGTTCAAAGAGACTGGAAAATAAAAGTCAACAAATCTGATATTTTCATACAAAACAAGGAATTCAGGAAATGTATGCATACTGACATAGCAATTGCATCTGAGAGAAAATTATGGAGAAATTGTCCAAATCCAAGTACCTGGAGATCGAGGATGTAAGGAAAGAAGACTGAGACTGTACCAATAGTATTCGGAGCACTGGGAAAAGGAATGGACAAATTTACTAATAGTGTTCTAGGTAACATCAACATACAAGTTGCCCAGAAGATCAGAACATCCCATGTACTAAGAAAAGTGCAATCAATTAAATGACAAATCTCCTATAGGGGCTAACGACCATAGTTTGGAGTCGGCTCTACAGGATAAAATGCAGGAAACATAACATCATTATAATGATAATAATAATAATAATAATACTTCCTACATCCTCTGGAATATTTTAGCAATGTAACGGGGGAAATATTGAAAGGACCTACATTATTAGACTTTGCATGCACATTCTCATGTAAATTCACACAATTATTTTTTTCTTCTTATATTGGAAGTTCCTCTACGAGTTTACTAAATTTTACACCCTAGACATGATGTAAATTTTGAAAAATCTCTATTTAATATATTCACACATTTTAACTATACATAAATTTTATCTGTACATATATTTGCACTGTGCAGCTTTGCTCATCTACTCAAGAGAGTATTTGTCAACGCAAAGAAAAAAATCAACACTGTATATGTTATGTAGAACTTAGCATCAGAATTTGTACAAACGCAAAACACATATTTCTCTTACCCGAGGTCCGATATGTGATAGTTCTCAGCAGAAAACAGCAACAACAACAGCAATAATAATAATGATGATAATAATAATAATAATAATAATAATAATAATAATAATAATAATAATAATAATAATAAAAACCAACCGCTCAGACATTGTTATTAAAGACACCGAAAAAAAAATGCCTCCTTATTGATATGACAGTCCCTGCAGACTGCAATGTATCTTGAAACATATTCAAAAAGCTGCCAAAATACAAGGACTTTGAAATCGAAATCTCAAAAATGTGGCATATGGGAACAACAACAATACCTGTTGTAGTTGGAGTCCTCGGATTGGTTGGAAAAGATTGCAGTAGACTAATTGAAGGGATTCCTGGAAGTCCATGCCTCAAAGAGATACAAATAATTGTCAATTGACAAGTACAGCCCACACTTTACGAAGGGCTTTATCGATGTAATTTTTTTTTTTTTTTTGTAAGTGTAAAATTACATGATGCCATTTCTAACCTTAGGTTCCTGGGCGGCGGGACCCCCGGAAAGAAATGAGTACACATCAGAAATCAAAGGAATATAATAATAATAATAATAATAATAATAATAATAATAATAATAATAATAATAATAATAATACACAATTTCGTGAAAGTATAAGCTAATATATACTATCGTACAACACCATACAATTAAGGAAAATGATGGTCGGAATGTGAGCTACATATCCAACCCACTGTACCTAACATATTGGAAAAAAAGAAAAGAAAAGAAAAGAAAGATAGATAGATAGATAGAAGTGTTTTAAGTTTCCTGTCAATACCTCATAAATAATGCATTATTCCGTTTTGATCACGAGGAAAGTGGGGAAAAGACACTACTTGGTTTCAGTGAGAAAATGTATGAAAGAAAGAAAGAAAGAAAGAAAGAAAGAAAGAAAGAAAGAAAGAAAAAAAGAAAGAAAGAAAAGTGTTTAACATTTGTTTCAGTGAAATGGAAAAAAGTTGTCAATTACAAATTTTTCATTTGTACCCACTTCTTAAAATAACGACCAGTATTCATATTTATTATTGTCGTTACAATATTTTGTGGAAGTTATTAAGCTCATATATTTAACGATGCAATAGGGGAATTTTTAGATATTCTACTGTCATAGAACTCACTATGATCTTAGTAAATCATTAACTTAAGAATTAAGATTCATCAGAAAATTTAAAATGGGAAAACCGTAAAATTTTCATGGGTTAAAACTAATAATAATAATAATAATAATAATAATAAGAAGAAGAAGAAGAAGAAGAAGAAGAAGAAGAAGAAGAAGAAGAAAAGCTTCCTGGTCAGTTTTTTTTATCAGCAGACAGAGACATGGGGGGTGGTTTTGGATAAAAGATGGTTTTCTAAAGAGCAAAAAAGATTCACTCCGATTTGCAGCACAGGGGAGCGGCCATTATGCAGGATGTGTGGACAAGCTGATGTGACATGTAACCACATATTCGGTGAATGTCCCAAGTTGGCACAGGAGTAGATGCAGTGACATGACTGGATTGGTAAGAGAATCCACTGGGAAGCATATCGTCAGTTTGGTTTCAGTCTAAAAGAGAAATGCTAAGAGCATCAGATAAGATAAAGAGAATAGCAAGTGTCAAATTAACTATAATATATCAACAAATCAAATAGAACAGGTCAATATATACACTGATCTGAATGTTGATCGTCCTGGGTAAGACTAGTTTACTACATCCGCGTCCTGGGTAAGACTATAAACTACATCCGCGTCCTGGGTAAGACTATAAACTACATCCGCGTCCTGGGTGTGACGATAAACTACATCCGACAGCAGCACCTCTGATCAGGAAGTTTTGAGGAGCGTGGAAGCACCTCTTAATTGTTGATGCTCCCAGGTAAATGTTAATACTGTTTATTATAAACAGAGCATTTACTTTAATATTTGTATCATTAGAAATAACGTATAAACAAAGAAATATGTTAGAATACTTGTCGGACTTAGTTCATTTCATAATATATATATATATATATATATATATATATATATATATATATATATATATATTTATTGGTGGTCTGACGAATGCGTCTAGCATGAAACAGCCTGTCGCCTCTAAGTGTTGATTTGAATGTTCACTTTTATATTTACACACGTTCTATCTCTGATATTGAGCACTTTATCCTATAAATATAGCACATCTTAAGAGTATATTACTTCATATATATATATATATATATATATATATATATATATATATATATATATATATATATATATATATATATTTCAAAAGGAATCATGTAGTAAAATCTCCATTCCAGGTCGTGCGCAAGAGGAGAAAACGTAATGGTTTCCTTTTGTTTTCAGATTGAATAATTAAGTTAATTAATGCCAAGAAAACAGGTTTTATTTTAAGTAGAAATTGTTTGCTTCTCACCTAAATTGACTGGGCGGGGATCCGATATTGCCTTTATAGGTGTTGTTTTTCACGAATGTTTCTTTTGTAAAGTTAATTGAATTTTGTAATTATAATGGGACGCTACTTAAATGGTCCGCCATCATTAAACCATGGAACAATTAGCAATTGTTTATGAATGAAATCATTCGATTCGCAGTAATAGTTTTACTCTTTTTTTTTGTTTGTTTTAGGCAGATATTTTTCTCTCAAGTGATCTTTCGTTCGAGTCATATTTTCTTTCTTTCTTTCTTGTCCATCTATTTTCTTTCTAATAATCATTTAATCGTATTTTAATTAAATTTGTTTTTTTTCTCCCTTTGTTTAACTTATTTTTATTTATCATTTCTTCTTTCAGGAACCATTTTCTAATTCTCGTCATCGTCCTTAGCTACATTTTATTTGTTTCTTTCTTATTTTCAGGCACGTCTTTCTTTCTCGGAATCTTAGTTTTTAGCCATATTTTAATCTTTTTTTTATTTTCTTTCATCTTTTCATGTCTTCATTGAGAAAATATTTTTTCATTCGTGTCATCTTATTAACCTTCTTATTTTCCCTTCTTTCTTTCTTTCTTTCTTTCTTTCTTTCTTTCTTTTAAGATTCACGATCTTTTATTTCCTCTTCTTCTTTTTCTTCTTTTAGGAACATTTTTATTTATTGGTATATTTCTTTCTTTCTTTCTTTCTTTCTTTCTTTCTTTCTTTCTTTCTTTCTTTTAAGATTCCCGCTATTTTATTTCCTCTTCTTTTTCTCTCTTTTCCCCATTTTCACATTCAACTATTTAAAAATATTTTCTTTCTTCTCTTTCATTTACCTCAATATATTCCTTATCTTGCTTCCTATTATTTTGATTTTTATCATTAATATTCCTATTCCTTTTCCACAAACTGCCATTTTTTCTATTTCCTTCCTATTTCCTTTCGAACTTAAAAACTCAAAATCAACATCACAAATGTTTTGCCTCTAAATATCCCGATCCTTAGAAAATGTCTTTTTCGTCTTGTTTATTTTTCGTCTTCCTTTTATGATTTTTATCAAAATCTGTTGATTGAACGGCCCGCTCATCTGCGTCTCTCTTTTATCTACACATGTTTACGGATTTCAGACTTAACCACTAAGTTGGCCACAACGGCTGGACCTGGAAAGGGCGGGCGAAATCTTTATTTTCTCCTTCAAAGAGCTCCAAAGGAAATTTATTCTTTTCACCGGGCTACACTTGTGTATTTTCTTTATAACTGCACCTAAAACATACTTCTTAGGTTTTCTTCTCAACATCTCTTTCGACCTTTCCTTATTTCCGTTAAGTGGCTTTTAAACAATTTATATATCATATTTTTAAAAACCATTTCTCTTTTTTTCTTTATTTATTTATTTCTTCCTTTATTGCTTTCTTTCTTCTTTCTTTCTTTCTTTCTTTCTTTTTTTCTTTCTTTCTTTCTTACTTTTTAGTATCCTTCAGTTAATTCTTTTTTCTTTCCGACTTTCTTCATTTCTTTTTAGCTTCTCTTTCTGACAGTTTTCTAGTATCCTTCAACGAATCCTTCTTTGTTTGTTTGTTTTTTCCTTTCTTTCCGTCTTTATTTCTATCTTTCTTCCATTTTTTTCGTTTGTTTGTTTCTTTCTTTCTTTTATCTTTCAATTTTTCTTTCTAGTATCTTTCAATTAATCCTTCCTTCTTTTTTCTTTCTTTATAGTATCAATTACTTCTTCTTTCTTTCTTTCTTTCTTTCTTTCTTTCTTTCTTTCTTTCTTTCTTTCTTTCTTTCTTTCTTTCTTTCTAGCCACTTTTTTCCTAGAAAGAGGCATAATGTTTTTGAAAACTAGTGAAGCCCTTTAAAAAATTCTCTGAAGTTCAATGAATAACATTTTTTGCTGAAACATGCTAGAAATATTTGCATCGCCCTAAAGCTAATGCAAATGTGCGTAAATATTTTAAATATCTAAATACATAAATCGAATGATATTTGGACATTTTTCTTTTATCGTCTAGATTTTTTACAATTTCCCTTCCATATAAAACTTCAATTCAAATTCAAGGAAATTTTTTGGACGATTCGGCAAAAGAGCCGGGAGCCTTCAGCCCATTTCGAGCTGAAGACCAAAATAGCCCCCCCCCCAACTTAAACGCTATAATACAACTGATTTTTAAAGTTTTGAATTTGTGTTAAGATAGCAGAAGAAAAGGTTCATGACTTTGTTTTGTAAAATATTTTAAGATTGATATTAACTTTATTTTATACTAAATTTCAGCCAATAAAATGTCCATGACCCACTCAGGTTACACTCAAGGTACATTCAACACTCACTCAAGGTATACTCAAGACCCACTCGAGGTACACTCAAGACCCACTCAATGTACACTCAAAGTACAGTCAAAGTACACTTAAGACCCACTCACGGTACACTCAAAGTACATTCAAGACCCACTCAAGGTACACTCAAAACCTACCCAGGGTACACTCAAAGTATGTTCAAGACTCACTCAAGATACACTTAAGACCCACTCAAGGTACAGTCAACGTACACTCAAGATCCACTCACGGTACACTCAAAACCCACCCAGGGTACACTCAACGTACGTTCAAGACTCACTCAAGGTACACTCAAGACCCACTCAAGGTACAACAACGTACACTCAAAATCAACTCACTGTACACTCAAGGTACATTCAAGACCTACTCGAGGTACACTCAAGACCCACTCAAGGTACACTCAAAATTCACTGAAGGTACAATAAAGGTCCAACTGTCTCAGCTATCTCCCCTTAACTCGACTCTTCCAGTTTTTCAATCAGGAATTGAACTCACAACTCTTTGGGTCAAGTTACTGGATTCAGCCAAAGCTTTTATTACGTGTCCATGAGGGGTATTAGTGTATGAATTTTTGTGACTTGTAAACCTAATGTCTTAGTAACTATCTTTTTTACAAGAGTTCATATTACGATTTTTGTTGTTATTCTTCTTTTTCTCTATTACTGGCTCCCATATTGCCACCCCCACCTTGGAAGAGGCGAGCCTACCACCCTGGGAACAACAGCAATTATTAGTAACCTTCATTCCTCTTCTCATTAAAAAACGTCTTACCAAGTGATATAGGGTCTAGATATATTGATTGCCATAATTTTTATCCCTCACCAAAGATGTGGTTTGTTGGAACTCAAGTGCACCGTACCCTGTTGATCTTGAATATCGTTTGAACACAAGTTTAATTTAAGTACAACAACCTGAAATAAAATAAACAACAGCAATTAAGAAGTGGTTCCAGGCTCCTCAAAATCTCCTCAACAGAAGTCTTGCTGCTATATGCAGTTTATCAGACATGTTAAATTTAAATAGTGTGATAAAAACGATTTTTTGTAAGCCAATTTTAACGCGTACATATGAAATAACTGTTCGAAACTTTAACATTTTAAGATTATGAAGAAACAAATATAAAAGATTCTGCCATTTGTGTTTTTCATCTGTTTTAATTATGAGCAAAAGAAAACTATCAACTCTTGCTGCCTATGACAAATACCATTTTGCAACTCGAGTCACTCTGTAGAATCTATTGATATCTCGTTCTAATCATTCATTAGACAGCAACCTCTTATTCATATGACATTTTTCCGTTAACAGCATGCTGATTGGGATTCACTTCTTGACTTTCTTCAACACGCCTCTTGGGCTGACATTTTTAATCTCCATACTTGCGGCACTGAAGATTCAACTTGGGTAAAGACAGGCATAGATGCTTTCATGCGAGCGTGTTCTGCCGCTATAGCCCACAGTAATCACTATTTCCAGCTATAACAGTGTGACATTTCCCATCTTAACAGACGCCTATTCCTGGCTGCACGTAATAAATGCAAATGTGTCCTCGAAGGAGCTATGTCTCTGTTTGATGAGAGAGTGCGACACTTGTATTTCATCAAACAATTTTGGCTCTCGTGATTACTGGCGGTTTAAATAACAGTACGTTTTCCATCCTGGTTACACTTTTGCTCCTTAGTAATGCTTCTGATTTCTAATTCTTCCACGCCCACTAACCCCTTGAGTTTTAATGGCTTAAGGTGAACTTGATTAAACAAAACTAAAAGAAGCCAATTCACTCTTGCTACATATGACAAACATGATGTCTGTTTAACGGTGAGCAAAACAAACCTGTTACCTTTTGCTACCTATGTCTATCATCTGTGATAGACTAATGACAAGAGAACGTTCACAAAGCTAGGAAGAGGTTTAAAGATCATTTGAAGGATACTGTGGATACATGTGCAGCATTGGGAAGAACTAACTTTAAATCGTACGTGGAGGCACTTTATAAGGGAAGGATGCGACGCCTTTGAGGATGAAGGTCTCAGGCATACTCAGATGAAGCGTGATTGCCAAAGAGGCACTCCCTCTGATTTGCCAACTAACATGCAGTCTTGGAAATGTGATGTGTGTGAGCGCATGATCCTGTTTTCAACCAGAAGCAAACCAACTATGCTAACCTATCTCACCATTCTGTCATAATAACTTTGTTTTCTGTAGATTATCATCTAGACTGAGAACGCACATTGCGGTACACAGGAGAGCTGTAGGTGATGCAGACCCCATCATCCCAATCAAGGATACAGAGTTTATCTGTCATCTATGCCTGATACCTATGGAATCATTTACTGCTTTCAGCAGTTATCTGTGGCGCCATGGACGTTGAAACAAGAGGCAAGCCATTATAAGTGATGTGAAAGGTGAAGAGGCGGCTTTCATCTGAGTAAAATGCGGCAATCACAATGTATGTATATATGTATATATGCATACGGTAACTATAAATTATAGGGATCTTTTTATAAATTAATTAAAGGCAAATATTAATATTACTTTATTTAACAACGGCGGAAATGGCTTGATGGTTTTCTAAAAAGACACCGTAACAAGTCCGTTTTCTCTCGCGCAGCCTACGATTACTACCACTTTTCACAATACACATCAAAACATATACATTGAAAAACATTTTAGCAACGAACCTTTTAAAATAGCTAATGAATTGTCTGAAAGCGCTTGGGACTAAAATCATTGCGGACAGTTTGAGTACTCTCTTTTTAGTTATTATTGATTTAGTTTTGGCATCCAATATACCTGATATATAATTTTTTATAAATCTTCCACGTATATATACCGCGTGTAAACGTAAAATTGTCCAAATCGTGTAACATCATGGGATAATTGTTCATCCCACAAAAGGTTTAATATCTAAAAAACCACTAAACTGTGTGTCTTTTTTCCATTTTCCCGTAAGAACAACTGAAAAAACCCTTGAGTTATTCAGCTAGAAAGATAAAGGTTAAAATTGTTTTGTGTCAGACTCACTCTGTCTTCCCAAATGAGCAATGTTGAGAGGAAAAAGAACATTCAGGCCTTCAGTAATGGTACGAACATTCCTACATTGGCTTCCATCTTTATAGTCCATTCAAGTACCATCAAGAGAACTGGGAATGAGTTTTAAAAAGAGCTAAGAATAGAGAAGTAAAATGGCTCAGGAGGTCACAATAACAAGAGGTATGATCATTTCAAATTAGAGCAAAAGTGATCAATTAGAAAAGATCCCAAACAATCTATAAGACGTTTTGCACGTGAGTGAAGTGTTTCACCGATGACAGTCTAAAGAGCAGTGAAAAAAGACATGAAAATAGTAGTGAAACAACTTGTTACTTCATGACTGAAAGTTAAAAGGTTAGAAAGAGCGAAGATCATCTTTAATAAGTTGGAAAATGATCCTGGAATAATATATATATATATATTAACTTAATTTCAATACTTTATGGGCTCCCGATTTTTTAGGATTAATGAACATATCATATTCGTTTATGATCGATTTCATCACGATTCTTCTGTAAAGCTTAGAGAGTAATTATACATTCTTATTGTTTAAAGTAGAGTCCAATAGTGTTATAAAAACCTCAGAGAATTCCAGTAAAATATCTTTAATCATTTCTCAGATAGAACGGTTCACAGCTTAATCTAACAATTGGACAATTCTGCTGTTATACGATTTGGACAATTTTGCTGCTTCACCCGGTGTATAAACACACAAACACACACACACGCGCGCGCTTTTTGTGTGTTTTAATTCAGAATTTTATTATTTCCATCATTTTTACCCGAGCGAAAATTATTCTATAGGCCCGTAAGTGATTCTTAAGGCCAGTTACACTTTTACAACTTCTCTTACATACGTACCAAACATAAAGTTGGTCTGTGTTATTTATGTCGGAAATATGCATGTCCCCGTATACAATCATGTGAGGTTTCAGTCCCTCCTTGTCACAAAACTCGTACAAGTATCTGCATGTTTTTCTGCTTGAGTTGCATTCACGGAAGTTTGTACCTGACCTCTCTGCCGTGATCTCACGTGACTGGTTAAACCATCTGCCAAGAGGGTGACTTTTGCACAATTATTGCAAGTGTGTTGGGTGTACTACAGGCTCTGGGACATTTTCCTATTTTCCCCTTCCTAATGGCGCATTGTTGCAGCGTTCCCAAATTAACCTTCTCCAGCCAGATCTCTCTCCATCAACAGTTTTCAAGCCTTCAACATTAACGTTAAGAGTCTTTAGGTTACATTTAACGACATTATTGAAACGTTTATCTCTCTACCTACCTACCTCCCCCTCTCTCTCTTTCTTTCTCTTTCTCTCTCTCTCTCTCTCTCTCTCTATATATATATATATATATATATCTACACCGACGTTGAATATTATGTATATTCACTGATATATATATATATATATATATATATATATATATATATATATATATATATATATATATATATATATATATTATAGTAAAAAGAAAGAACAGTAGAATATATAATCCGGTGTTATTTTGATATTTTTATTTTTACAAAACAGTGCTCAATGTAAATTTACAGAGCATAAATACTATAAATTGACTGATTTAAAAATATGGTTCGTTCGCTACACAGGAATTACCATGTTTCAAAAACTGAAGTTAAAAATTTCAAATTTAATTATGTAATTAAATTAAAAGCATTAGTTCTATTTCATCTTCAAGCGAATTTTGTAATAACTTATTTTTAAATTTACTGAGTTTTAAAAGCACATACAATTCATAATGTTTTATTTCCAGGGATGCAGATAAATCCAATCATTTCATATGGAGAAATATAGTTTTAAGATGTGCTATATTTGTGCGATGAAGTGTTCAATATCAGAGACAGTACGTATGTAAATATAAAAGTGAACATTGAAGTCAACACTCAGAGGCGACAGACTGTCTCAGGCCTAATGATTGCGTTTAGCATGAAACAGTTTGTTGCCTCTGAGTGTTGACTTTAATGTTTAGTTTTATATATATATATATATATATATAAGATATCGCTATAGCCACATTAAAAACAACGATAAATCAATATCCTAATGTAACAGTATCATATCAAATAATTATATGTACAACAAAAACAACAAGGATAACCGTAACCTTTTTAATAATAAATGCAACTGCCGAAAAAATACGAGCTTTTCCTTAAACGGCCAATGTTTGACTGATAATAATTGTATACGGAGCTAGAATACACTCTGGTAACGAGTTTTATTTTATATATATATATATATATATATATATATATATATATATATATGAAGAAATATAGTCTTAATGTGTGCTATATTTATGGGATAAGTGCTCAATATCAGAGATAGGGCGTGTGGCCTGTCGATTGCGTTTAGCATGAAAAAGACTGTCGCCTCTAAGTGTTGAAATTCTATGTTCACTTATATATATATATATATAACTTTTATCTGCTTAAACGTTAGAAAATCTGGAAAATGTGTTTTCAAAATCATTATTCGGGCTTTGCATGATCAGTAGGTCTCACGTGGCTGAGTGGTCACGGCTCGTTAGATCCAATGACATTTTATCCGGGGAGAGCATATCTTTCTAAGAAGATTTTTCGAATATTCAGGCCGGTCGATGTAAATAAATAAATAACAGAGCATCATCTGAACATCCATATAATAATAACGTTTAAGAAATACACACACCCACACACACATATATATATATATATATATATATATATATATATATGTGTGTGTGTGTGTGTGTGTGTGTGTGTGTGTGTGTGTGTGTGTGTGTACGAGTGGGTGATGAAAAAATTTCATCTTATCCTACTTCATAAAACCTGACTAAATTACATCAGATTTATTTTGGTCGGAAGTGTTTCTAGTTCAGTTTTAGCCGAAATTTTCCCTAGCCTTCACTCACACACACACACACACACACACACACACACACATATATATATTTAATTAGTAACCTTCATTCCTCTTCTCATTAAAAAATCTTACCAAGTGATATAGGGTCTAGATATATTGATTGCCATAATTTTTATCCCTCACCAAGGATGTGGTTTGTTGGAACTCAAGTGCACCGTACTCTGTTGATATTGAATATCGTTTGAACACAAGTTTAATTTAAGTACAGCAACCTGAAATAAAATAAACAAATTACAACCCCTCAGGAAAAGTCTAAATCCATAAAGCAATAAAAATAATGAGAGCTGCATTTACATGATTCTCACTGCCAACTACGACGTCAATCCACATTCGGGATTCTCATTGTAAATATTCACGTCTTAGAAGATCGTGTAAAAAAACGACAGGTTTCGTTAGGAACGCAGAAAAGAGTACTGAACTGTTACGCAATATAAGTCCTCCTTTATGGCAGTGAATGCTGAACAATCTCCACACATATAAAAAAGAGATTTGAAGCAACATGTGGCTCTACAGAAGGACCGAACATGTGGGCAACAACGAAATTTTAGAGAAAATGGAAACAAAAAGGGCACATATTATTAACATCAGGAAGAGACAGTTGAATTTTCTATAGGGCACATAATGAAGAAAGAAGTCTTGAAAAATTTGATACTCACAGGGTAGGTTGAAAGCAAGATGGACAGGAAAATATGGATTGAGTAACTGGACGGCAGAACAGGGTTTAGGAGAAATCATAAAAATACAACATTTATTAAGAGCTACAGATAGAAAATGAAAAAAAAAAAAAGGTTTCAGGTAGAAAATAAAAAAAAAGGGAGAGATAGAAGAGAAGGGAAGCTGATCAGTTAAGTTGATAAGAACAGATACTATAATTTGATCTTAACCAAAAGGTCGAGAACCATGGCGACCGCGATAAAAGCTGCATTTTTCAGGCGAGTAAAACCGAGTATGGCGATCACAAAAATGCAGTTACTATAAATAAAATGACACCGTTTACTGAATTATTTTAAAATTATTATTAAGAGAAATATTGATAAGTCGGGTATTTGGCTAGTTTTATTTTTTGGCTGGTAATGTATATTAAAAATAATTGAACACAGAAAAACAAATATTAATGTTGATATCATGAAGCATAGAAATGACATGGGAAAATTCTAGAAAGGCGACAAATAATCGTCTCATAAAAATGTCAGATTCTGTGATGAAAATGAGGAACGAGAAATAAATAAATAAATTAATAGAAAGTTGTAGAAAGCGAATTTCATTAAAAACTATTTAGATAAGACGCATTGAAATGGATTGGCACAAATAAACATGCCCGGCCTTTTCAACGCAGTCTCTCGACAAACACCAAAAAGAACGAAACTCATATGGTAATAAGGCAAATAAACTTTAATAGAATTCACTATATTTTTTGTCTGTCATCAAATAACACAAAGTGAGCAAGAACTATGGTCACCATTTTTTCTGTGCATGTTTTAGTGGGTTTTTTTTAATGTTATATTAACTTTTGAAAAAAAACCTTCTAAGGATTTATCAAGTATAATCCTGAAATGGAACCTTATATTATGTCATTAATAGTAGCTAAACCAAATCCTTAACTTTTTCCTTAACCCAATCAAGTAGACATTTAGCTAAACATTTCCACATCAGAAACCAGTTAAGGGCATTTCAATAAATCTCATGTCTTCCTTAATTTTCAGTTAGCAGAAACATAATGACTAAATATTTTTAGTAAAGTTAATAAAAGCCGTCTTCTTTTAAGTTAATAAAAGCCGTCTTCTTGAAAATTTAGAGTTTACTCTAAATCTTCAAGAAGACGGCTTTTATTAACTTAAAAGAAGACGGCTTTTATTAACTTAAAAGTCTTCATAAAAACGGCTTTTACTAACTACAAGAAGACGGCTTTTATTAACTTATAAGTCTCCATGAAGACGGCTTTTATTAATGTCATGTGTCATTACCTATAACTACAGAATTAACTCTTCCTAACACTATGTAAACTACGCCTCTCAAGAGAGAGGGACGAATCGAGTCGGGCCGATATTAGTTCACTCCAAACCAGACTGACAGTCATACTAACACCTTCCAGATCTTGTATTATTATTTCGTGTAATATACCTTCGTTATTTCTACTCTTGTGTTCGTGTTGTTCTTCCTTGGTCCTAACCTGGACCATAACAGTGGCGACGAGGATATTGAAGAAACGAATTCTACGCGGAGTATATATATATATATATATATATATATATATATATATATATATATAAACCTTTTTTTGCCATCGGTCGTCCATAACAGAGGCGACGGAGATATTGAGAAAAAAACACAAGTTCTACGCGAAGATAAAAGATAAAAAACTTTTTGGACACCAATCATAACAGTGGAAACGAAGACACGAATTTTACCTGTCAGCCAGAATAGAATTTTTTTCCTACTAAGGTTCCAGAACAACAGACGACAACGACTTGAAGTCTACACTGAGAAAAAAGGAAATTCGTAGACTACATCCTACTGAGGAAAACGAATGAGTTAACTTTCAGGGAAGCCGTGAAACTTTTAACGGAATTATTTAGTTCGAACACTTCACTATTCCACAAAAGGTGGAAATGTTTGAATTTAACAAAAAAGGATAGCGAAGACTATATAACATTCGCTTCCGTAGTAAACAAACACTTCGATGACTTTAAGTTATCTGAACTCACCCCTGACAATTTTAAAAGTTTTATATTCGTCCAAGGCCTGGTTTTGACTAAAGATTCGGAGATCAGACGGAGAATTCTAAAAAAAACTTGAGAGTGAACCAAAACTGATGCTACAAAAATTAGCTGAGGACTGTCAGAGATGTATAAGCGTAAAAAAGGACTCGAAAGATATCGAAGAGACTGGCGTCGCTCACGTACGAAAAGTACAACGACAAACACGTTTTACTCCCAACAAACCAAACCAATTATTTTACTACAAAAAGTCAAATGAAACCCCAGAAGAAACCACCACCCCGTCCATGCTATTGCTGTGAGACTTTACATTAGTACAAATATTGTCCATACCGCTATAAGACTTGTCTGTCGTGCAGTAGAGTGGGACATAAAAGTTCGCACTGTAGAACCAAGAAAGAAAACAAAAGCTGCGTAAGAGTCACTAGAACTGACCAAGTGAGCGGGATAAATATACGAAAATATGTACAAGTAGAAATGTTAAACAAAAAAATCAGATTACAATTAGATTCCGGATCAGATTTAACCATTATTAACTTACAGACTTGGAAGAAATTAAACAAACCGACCATGTTGAAAACAGATAAAATAGCCAGGTCGGTAACAGGAAGAAAAATCAAATTTGGTGGGGGGGGGGGGAGATTATCACAAATGTGACGTTCAACGGGATGACCAAGAAATTAAAGATGTATGTTCTAAAAAATACGGAAAATTTATTTGGAACTGACTGGATGCAGAAATTTGACCTCTGGGATTTGCCGATAAATACGTTCTGCCAAAAAGTGGAAAGGTTATCGACCGAGGCAGAGAAATTGAAGGCGAAATTAAAGGAGAGTTTCCCCGACGTATTTTCATCCGGCCTCGGGAAGTGTAAAAAATGATGGCCAAAATCGAATTAAAAGAAAATGTACAACCCATTTTCAAGAAGAAAAGAAATGTACCTTTCGCATCATTAGAAAAGATAGACGAAGAGTTGGATAGACTCGTGAAAACCGGTATATTGACAAAGGTGGAATATAGTCAATGGGCCACACCTACGGTTTACGTGAAAATGAAATCGGGTGAGATACGAGTATGCGCTGATTTCTCGACGGGATTGAATGCAGCGATTAAGAATTCTCACTATCCTTTCCCTAGATCAGAGGAAGTTTTCACAAAGTTGAACGGAGGAAAATTTTTCTCAAAAATAGACTTGAGCGAAGCATATCTACAAGTACCAGTAGATGAGGAAAGCTCGAGGTTGTTTTGCATAAACACACATAAAGGATTATATCATTTCCAGAGATTACCATTCGGGATCAAGGTCGCGCCGGCGATATTTCAGCAAATGGACACGATGCTAGGCGGACTGGATTTCACGATCGCATACCTTGATGACATCCTGATAAATAGCAAAAATATTGAACAACACTGGGAACACGTTCAAGAGGTTTTCAGGCAGATACAAAATTACGGTTTTAAGGTAAAGGAAAATAAATGCGACTTCTTTATGAAGGAGATAAAATATCTGGGTTATATTATTAATGAAGAAAGAAGAAGACCAGGCCCAGAAAGAGCCACGGCAATAGAAAATGCCGGATCTAAAAAATTTAGCCGAGTTACAAAGTTTCTTGTGCTGAGTAAATTATTATCAAGAATTTATTCCTAACATGCACAAATTACACGCACCCCTAAACGAACTGTTGAAGAAGGAGAAAGTTTGGGAATGGTCATATGAATGTCAGAAAACTTTCGACAAAATCATTAACTCTCTAACAGCAGATTTATTTTTAGAGCATTATGATCCAAAATTGGCAATAATAATCGTGAGTGACGCGGGTGCCTATGGTGTTGGGGCATGTATACTTCATAACATGCCGGATGGGACACGAAAACCCATCGCGCATGCGTCAAGAACGTTACAACCGGCCGAACAAAATTACTCGCAAATCGAAAAAGAGGCGCCGGGGATTATTTTTGCGATTACAAGATTCCACAGATATATTTACGGTAGATTTTTCACCTTGCAGACGGACCACAAGCCGTTACTAACAATATTTGGATCAAAGAAAGTCCTACCTGTCTACACTGCTAATAGATTACTAAGATGGGGGACGATTTTATTAAATTATAATTTCAAATTGGAGTATCCTTCATCAAACAAAATCGGGCATGCAGACGGTCTTTCGAGACTAATACCAAAGAAAACGGAGCCATTAGAAGATTCCGTAATTGAAGCTCTACGATATGAGGAAGATATTAGAACATCATTATGCAGTACAATTCGAAACCTCCCCGTCACATTACAGGAAATAAGAAACGAAGCAGTGAATGACGAATTTATAAAGGAAACGAAAACAAAAATTGCAGGAAAAGATAAGTATATATCAGACAGTTTTTCGTTATATGATAATGTTCTGCTATATAATGAAATAATAGTAACTTCGAAAACGTTACAACGGCGAATCCTCAAGGATTTTCACATGGGCCACCCAGGAAAGAACAGGATGAAATCTTTAATGCGAAGTTATGTGTATTGGCCAAACATGGATCAAGATATTATACATATGGTGGACAAATGCAAGGGCTGTTCCTTAGCAGCCAAGGCACCTCCGATCACTCATAAGCCAAGACCTAAGACAGATCGACCGTGGTCGAGAATCCATGTAGATTTCGCAGGTCCATTAGAGGGTTTCTACTACTTGATTGTAGTAGACAGTTACAGCAAATGGATAGAAGTATTTCGTTGTAGAAAACCTACTTCTGAGACGACAATAAATTGCCTTCACGAGCTGTTTCCTCGTTTCAGAGTGGTCGATTGTTTAGTCACCGATAATGGGACACAATTTACATCTACGGATTTTCAAGAATTTTGTGAACCTTTTCAGGTGAAACAAATCAAATCTCCGCCATATCACCCAAGGTCAAACGGGCAACCGGATAGATTTGTAGATACATTAAAAAGAGCACTAAGGAAAGCTTATGACGTAACAACAGAAAAGGCTTTACAACAATTCTTGCAAGCGTATAGAATTACACCGAACAGTACTACGCCATCGGCATTATCGCTGGCGGAGGTAATGTTCGCCCGAAAAATTAGATCGGTATTCGACAAATTACTGCCTAAACAGACAAAGCAATCACCAACGTCGTTTGTACCAAAAAGAAAATTTAACCCACGGGAGAAAGTTTTTTTTTTAAATGTTCAAAAACAACACATCCTATTGGGAGCCAGGTACAATAGAGAAACGAATCGGGAACGTGATTTACATAATTCAGGGTCCGAAGTTCTTGCCTAAAAGGCACTTAAATCAGATCAGAAAGAGGCTGTTAGAGTATTCTAACGGTCTACAACAGGAAGAGGAGGAAGTAATGGACACAATATTTGACACATTCAATATGCAAAGGACTGAAGCAATTTCAGAACTGCGGAAATCAAGCAGAAAAAGAAAATTTACAGAGGCTTTCATGATTAATCCGAAGAGGAAAAAATATTAAAGACCCCTGCGAGGTAAAAGCTTGGGAGAGGTGTGTCATGGGTCCTTACGTATGACTACAGAATGAACTCTTCCTAACACTATGTATACTACGCCTCTCAAGAGGCTTTTATTAACTTATAAGTTTTCAAAAAGACGGCTTTTATTAACTTATAAGTCTTCATGAAGACGGCTTTTATTAACTTATAAGTCTTCATTAAGACGGCTTTTATTAACTTATAAGTCTTCAAGAAGACGGCTTTTATTAACTTATAAGTCTTCATGAAGACCGAAGAGTCCTGCATTATTAGCTGTAATAGTCACTGTTTACAAACCCACACTTCCTCCCCAGGGAGCTCAACCAAATAAATTTTTCAGGAGCATATATATTGTCATCCACATATATCACTTTAAATGTTATTTTAATAGATACTTCTATAGACAGTGTAATTATATTTATTATTTTCGTCTATCGGCCAGAATGTTTGAGAAATCCTATTTTATATATATATATATATATATATATATATATATATATATATATATGTATGTAAAGTGAACATTGTAGTCAGCACTTGGAGTCGACATACTATAGGTGGTGCAAAAATAATGTCGTTTTTGACGCATTTTTTAACGTCAAAAAACGACATTATTACGTCATTATTTTTGCACCAACCTAATACTTCATGCTGACATGAAATTGTCTGTCGCTTCTGATATATATATATATATATATATATATATATATATATATATATATATATATATATATCGCTAGGGAACCCCCACTGAGGGCTGATGAGGTCACTTACGACAGTTGCACATCACCTAGGAATCTTCCCAGAGCATTCCGAAATGTTCCATTTTTTGCCAGTCATGTCAGCACTTGAAAAACTTTCGGATTTTGTAATTTCGGATAAACGATCCTCAACCTGTGCCATATTTGTTGTTGTCCTTGTCGGACTTAGTGTTGTCGGCGCATGTGTTCATTATTGATTAAATGTAAGTTAATAGTATCGGGCTAAATTATATGGTTGAGGGAAAAATTCATATTTACCAGTCGATTTGGATGCATGTGTGTGTGGGAGGGTGAGTGTGTCTGTACTGGATTGATTCTATTATAGATATTAATATTGTTACTCTTATCATATATACTTCTTGAGTGGAACCGGTGATATTTGGGTGTTGGAATGAAAGTTAGTGTTGCTTTACATCTGCATCTTAAATTCTTTGTATGGGTTTTATGAAAGCAAGGATATATAAAGTAAACATCGAATTCAATACGAAGCGGCGACAGTTTATTCCATGTTGAAAGGCAATGAAGATTGGGTTTCAGCATGAAAAAGACTGTCACTGCTGGGTGTTGAACTCAAGGTCCACTTTTTTTTATTTTGCACACGATTTATCCTCGATATTGAGTACCAATAAATATAGCATACCTTAAAAGTATATTTTGATCATATATATATATATATATATATATATATATATATATATATATATATATATATACATATAGAGAGAGAGAGGGAGAGAGAGTGAGTGTGAGAGAGAGTAATTATATATTCTTATTGCTCAAAGTAGAGTCCAATAGTGTTTTAAAAATCTTGTTGTTACACCCGGTGTATATATATATATATATATATATATATATATATATATATATATATATATATATATATATACCGATGTAAATACAAGGTTTTTAAAACACTTTTGGACTCTACTGTGAGCAATAAGAATGTACAATTACTCTCCAAGCTTAACAGAAAAACTGTTATGAAATCGATCAGAAACGAAAATAACATGTTCATCATTAATTAAACATAGCTAAGGATCGAAAGGTCATGAAGTATTAAAATAAAGTTCATATATATATATATATATATATATATATATATATATATATATTATTCCAGCATCATTTTCGAACTTATTCAAGATGATCTTCGCCCTCGCTAACCTTCTAACTTTCTGTCCTGGAATAATAAGGTGCCTCACATATTTCACGTACAATTTTATTTTCAAGTCTTTTTTCACTGCACTTTGGACTGTCATAGATGAAACTCCTTTCTCATTTGCCAAACGTCTTATGAATTGAGTTGCATTTTTTCTAACAAATCTCTTTAGCTCTAAGTTGAAATGATGATCCCTCTTCCTACTGTGAACTCTTGATCCAGTGTTCCTTTCTACTATTTGCTCTTTTTAAAACTTATTCACCTTTTTCTTGATGGTTCTTGAATAGACTTTGAAGATGGAACCCACAGTATGAAGGTTGGTAATATTTCTGGAGGCTTGAATGACCTTTTTCCTCTCACCATTGCTCAGTTGGGAAGACAGTCGAGCTGAGATAAAATGATTTTAATCTGCTCTATTTTTAGCTGGATAACTCAAAGGATTTTTCAGTGATTCTTATGAAAAATGGTGTCAAGATGGCTAAATGTTTTATCTGAAAACCTGGCAAAAGGAAACTCAATTAGCTTTTTTTTTTTTTTGATATTAAACATTTTGTGGATGGACAATTATGCTGTTACACGATTTAGACAATTTTTCATAACTATTAGTTTCTTTCGTGCTAATGCACAAAAGCATCAGGTTGTAGGTACTTTTTTGTTCCCAGAGGGTGGGGGAGGGGGCTCTAAGGTAACAAGTATTGTCGAGCACTTTTTTGCTTTAAGTATTACGCCCGTTTGTCCGAGTCCTCTTGTTCTTATGCCATTGAACATTGTTGTCACACTTGTAATTTATTTTATTCTGGTATATTTTATGTTCTCCCTCAAGTAGAGGTGATTTTTCGCTTCTTCCCCCATGGATATTAACACTCACCCCTAGGTGAGTTACTGGTGTGTGAATTGTATGTATTCACCAGCTTCCCACATTGTACAAATGCCCATTTTTACCGAATAAGTACCGATTACCTGAGGACTGGATGCTTTAGCGTCACAGAAACTGATACTTGTGATCAGTCAGGTGTACGCCGAATTATGATAATATAACATAAATGTGCTACCTCTTTTTCTCCGGTGTTCCTCTTTTGTTTACTCCTTTGGTTATTTAATTTCTGTGTTTATATATATATATATATATATATATATATATATATATATATATATATATATATAAATTCCCAAGAGTATAGAATCCAGGTAGAAGTCAATGTTAAGGACAGAGTAAGAATATAATATAAAAGGCTCAAACACTAATATTCCATGGTTAGAATTTATTACAGTGGAATCATAATCACGATCCAAATCATCAGACCTACAAAGTCAAATGCGGCTTTTAACTATTTTTATAATATTTTAACAACTTAAATGTAAAAATCTATTATAATTAAAGAATAACAAATAATTGTATTAAAAATTAATTTTCATCGAAAAATTTTTTTTGCTTTCAGAAATGATTGTCCATATTCATAAAAACAACTAAAAGCAAATAAAAGCATTTGAAATTAAATAATATATTTGATTTATTGAGTTTTGTATGTTACAATTCAGAGCTGATTTTCAGGTAGGGGGGTCCAGTTAAAATCAAAAACAAAAAACATGATTTGCATTCCTGAAAGCCTTGTGCTTTTAACTATTGTAATCACTAAACCTGACGCGATCGAATTTCTAGCGTTTTCATAAAATTAGTTATGGGGGGCTAATAAATATTAAAAAAATATTTCTGCCATGACTTTAATAAAAAAAAATATTTATAATATTTCGATCGTCTGTGAATAGTTTCTAAAAGTTTCATTAACATCCGACAATTATTTTTATTTTTGCAAGATTTTCCAAATTAATGTGTCACACAAACACACGCACAAAAAACAGTGCTAAAAATTGGGTGTTATTTTACTGGTTACGGTGATACAAAGAAAAACAAAGTTTTTTTAATCAAAATTCAGAATGTTCTAAAAAAAAAAAGGAAAAATTTAAAAAATAATTAAAATAAACTTTGATCTTTCCTCTTAATAATAATATAAACATTTAAACGATAAAATTTTGTTTTCGTCAAATTTGGCGTCTTTTTCATCATGCTATGCTCTTTTTTTAGCGATCTCATGGAGGTACCTACATTAACTTGAGATTTTTGTTGTTGAAAAGTTGAAGAATTTGAACACATTCAAATAGATAAAAAATAGTAAATTTTCTGTAGTATTTTTTCGATACTTACCATGAGCAAAACAGATTCACGGATTTGGACGAAAAAAATAATCCCAAGAATGACGTCAAAATCCGCGAAAATTTTCATCCATTAATTGTCAGCTGCACTTCGTTTAATTTGTAACGTATATAAATGTAGGTAGAAAAAAGCAAATGTTGATAAGATAGCAAGGGTCACAAAGCTCTGCCTAGTGACCCCAATCAAGCATGTCCCCCCAATCAAGAGGCTTAGAGATAGTATGCACCTGTACTTTATACATGCATACACCAACTGACGAACACAAATGTATATCTGTCTATATTTCTGAGATGAGGTATTATGTACACTATTTACATTATTCGGACTATTGTCCTCATCTTTGTCACCATATTTCTTACAACGCTTCAACCCTACAGTATCTGTCTATATTTCTGAGATGAGGTATTATGTACATTATTTACATTATTCGGACTATTGTCCTCATCTTTGTCGCCATATTTCTTACAACGTTTCGGTCGTTGTACGCTCCGTCCTTCTTCAGGTGATCGGAATGTCGAACTGAACATTTCATTTCGCTCACTTGGGTAGACTGTTCTAGTTCCACGTGCCATGTTTAAGTTATCTCCTGTTAATTTCCCTCTGAAAGTTCTCCACTGGGTATTGAACTCACACTCGTTGGGTGCTGAACCAACGCCTTTATCCACTGTGCCATGTGTCCTTGAGGACAATTGAATTGGTCAGTATAAGTAGTACCCTACAGCGTAACAACTACCCTGGGTACATGGCAGCAGCCCCCCCCAAAAAAAAAACTGGGATAGGCGGGTACAAGAGGAGGAGGACAACAATACTCAGAAAACAGTCTGCCTGCCTTATGTGAAGGAGTTATCAGAGAAAATACAAAGGATCTGCGGTCCATATAACATCAGGACAATCTTCAAAAGCTTGACGACACTTCGCAGATATCTCTCCCGTAGTTAAAACGAATTCTAACCTAAACATATTTTAAAATTGTAATTAAATAAAACGTATTCTAACCAAAACACCTCTCTCAAAGTACTACAGGCACTTAAATGAATCCAATAAAACACCTACAGTAAAATGAAATTAATATGAAAAGCTAGAAGATGCAGGCCATTAAATGACCCATGTCCTTTGTACTTACATGAGAAACTATATATTACTAAGTTTATAAAAATAAAAGTTTACTAAATCAGAGAAATGAATATGCTATTTTTGCCGTCAGTGTCATAAATTTTACTTAAAAATTGTGACCTAGTAATATACATACTTATGCTCGATGTGAAAATAATTTTATTAGGTTGGTGCAAAAATAATGACGTAATAATGTCGTTTTTTGACGTTAAAAAATACGTCAAAAAACGACATTACTACTTCATTATTTTTGCACCAACCTAATACATACTGTAAGTAATTCTAATACATTTACTTGTTTTAAAAAGAAATATAGTATATTAAAAATTAAAAGTGAAAATATTTTTAAAATCGTAGTTAAATGAAACGTATTCTAACCTAAACACCACCCAAAAATCTTTAAATATACAAATAGAAAAAATGCCGTAGGGATTTTTGCCGTTAACAATAATTTAAAAAAAAAAATTGACGACATGCATTTAACGGATGTCAGAATTCATTGAAAAATACATCCCTCCCCCTACCAAAACGTAACTAATAACTGATACAACAAAATACAGCGATAATGAACACGCAACCACCCCTTGTCTGGATGAATGGATTTCTCTGTATACTTGGAAAAGTGAATTATGATTTTTTGCTGTGCCTTTAAAACCCAGTAATTTTTAAAAATAAGTTACTCCAAAATTCGCTTGAGGATGAAATGGAACTAATGTCTTTAATTTAATTACAAAATTAAATTCGAAGCTTTTAGCTTCAATTTTGAAACATGGTTAGAACTGTGTAGCGGAAAAACCATATTTTAAATCAATTAATTTATAATATTAATGCTCTGTAAATTTACATTGATCATTATTTTGTAAAAATAAAAATATCTATAAGAACACCGGATTATATAACTTACTGTTCTTTCTTGATATATATATATATATATATATATATATATATATATATATATATATATATATATATATTAGGATATTACATCGAAAACATGTCAAAATCGCTACACAATTGCAGTCGTGTTTCAATGCATCTCCTCAGGCGATTGTAAATTACTGACGAGTGAACGATTTATTTACATTTAGGTTGTATGTTGCTTTTAAATCGAAATAAATCCTTCACTCACCAGTAATTTACAATCGCCTGATGAGATGCATTAATATGAATCGAAACCCGACTGCAATTGTGTAGCGATTTTGACATGTTTTTAATGAAATATCCTAAAATAAATAATATTGTTCTACTTTGTACTGAGGCCTGTTTTAAATTATATGTCATGAATGTTGGAATTGTACTCTATTCGTTCTCATCTTACCTCTCTCTCTCTCTCTATATATATATATATATATATATATATATATATATACACACACACACACACACACACACACACACACATATATATATATATATATATATATATACATAATTATGAAGAAGTTATTAGTTAGTGTTAAATTGGCCCAGAAAACTATCTGTCTCTCTGTCTCTGTGTGTGTGTGTGTGTGTTTGTTTGTGTTTGTGTGTGCAAATATATAGAAAAATAGGAAAGAACCGTTAGGTTAATCATCCGAAGTTCTTTAGTATTTTTTTTTTTTTTTACAAAACAGAAGCTAAAAATTGATTGAAGTTTTTAGCTTCTGTTTTTGGAAACATGAGAACTCTTATGTAGCGACGGAATCATATTTTTACAAAAATAATTATAATATTATATATATATATATATATATATATATATATATATATATATATATATATATATATATATATCGGCATTTTTTCCCTAAAAGATAAGCTTTTTCAGCCAACAGCTCATCAGAAGAATTGTTGTTTACTTAGTAACATGTTAACGAGATCTGCGGAGTAATAAACAGACTGGGACAAAAAGAAGAACTACGAGTAAAAGTATATATGTATATATATTTTTACGAATCCCCCCCTCCTTCCTTTCTCCAACCTTATCGACAGCGGAGGTAGAAGAGGATCGTAATCTGTGTTATTTTGTTTTTTAACATTTTGTATTTTTTTATGTAAAATATATTTCTTTCCCAAGGGTCTCTTTCCGATTGATCAGAAACGGCCGGGCGGAATCGATTAAGGAACAAACGCGATAGTCGACAAACAACAATGGAGACAGGGAATATAAATTTATTAACAAACATGGAATCGTGGAAAAGATAAAAATAAAAAAAAGCCAAAACAAAAATGACAATATGTCAAGAATAAACATTTAAACATTTTGGACAAAATAGTGGGAGGAGAGCGTCCTCTAAGAAAGGTAAAATAAAATCGGCGTATGACTTTGTGCCATACTCCTACGAATTTACAGAACATTTGTTATACCTGCACGGATTCACAAGACATCAGCATTTTAAGACAATGTGGAAAGGAACATGTAATAAAAGATTTCATGCTAAATTTGCATGACCAACTCAACTCAGAATAAAGTCCTTTTCCACTAATAATGTCTCTTATTATTAGGTTGGTGCAAAAATAATGACGTAATAATGTCGTTTTTTGACGTTAAAAATACGTCAAAAAACGACATTATTACGTCATTATTTTTGCACCAACCTAATATATCTTCTTCTTTTCTTCCTTTTCTATTTCTTTTTATAAGGGTCTCCTTTTGAGGTCTTTTCTTACTTCCTCTCTTTCTCTTTTCGTCGTCTAGGGGCTTGGCTGACGATTAAGCAGAAAATGCGTTCCCTCTCTCTTTCGTCTTGGTATAACAGCATTTTCGCTCGAGATGGTCTGTTCTTTCTTTCTTTCTTTCTTTTTCCTCTCGTGCTTTGTTTAAGGACTTGGTGACAGTTGAAACTGCTTTCTTTCTCTTCGATATAGCGGCGTTCCGCATGCGTCGTCAAACGGGTCTATCCATTCGACTGAAGACAAATTCTCCTCACAATTTCGCAAACACATTATTTCGGCCCATATGCCGAGACATTTGCCAGACGTCCTACCGGCCCACAGGCCCGGCCGAGACTAACTTTTCCGTTTAACTATTCGTTTCCGTTTTCTTGTTGTCACGTCATCAATTTTCAAAATACTAACGTTTTCTCATTATGGGTGGAATGAGGTCATCGACCTTCTCTCTCATTTTCAGGGTCAGAGAAAGTTTAGTTTAAAGTGTTTCAACTTCTCCCAACCGGAACCTATCCGTGTAAATCATGCTGTCCAAAAGAAAAGGAAAGGCTACACTCTAGTCAGTCCTTGTCGCCACGAAGACTACCTATCTCTTTGGGGTTACTGTCTTTATATTTTCTGCAAGTACTGGGCTCTTTAGAATGCTTCTAAAATATAAGCAATGGTATAGTTTTTATATTAAATTTAGATCAGGGTTCGTAACTATATATATATATATATATATATATATATATATATATATATATATATAGAGAGAGAGAGAGAGAGAAATATATAAATATTTATATTATATAAACGGGTTCTCTCACGAACGCTAGTGTTCCCGAAGACTCTATTCTGGGTCCTACACTGTTTCTGATCTTCATTAACGATCTTCCTGATGTCATCAGTTCCCAAGTAGGCATCTACGCATACGACACTACTATTCACTCCTGCCTCAATAGAAATTCTGGTATTGCTGACAAAACTAACCTGGTCATTGGTCTCGAAAAGGGCATCCGATCTGTGGTTGATTGGGGCATGAAATGACTGGTAAACTTTAATGCCTCAAAAACAAAACTGCTCTCTTTTACCCACCACAGAGAACTCTCCCTGCCTCCCAGTAGAATGTCTGATGCTCAACTCCACAAGAGCGCCTCTTTGCGCCTGCTTAGTCTCCCGCGATGTCCGCTGACCTAAGATGGAGCAAATACATTGAATCAATAGCTTCATCTACCGCAAGGAAAGTTGTTTCTCTCTGTCGCACCAGAAAGTTTTTTCTCGCCTGAGTCCATCGTTCAAATCTATAAATCAACCATTCGCCCTTGCATGGTATACTGCTGCCATATATGGTCTATAGACCCCGCTATTCCTCTTAAGGTTCTCGACAAAATCCAGAAGCGGATATGCAATGTGGTTGGTCCTGATCTGGCATCTCGTCTACTGTCACTTTCACAAACTGCATGAATTTAAGCGTGTTATTAGGTTGGTATTTCAATTCCCCCCCTTTCACTGTCGAAACGGTTACATGTAGCTGTCTCTTCTACTCCAATAGCTTCATGTCTCGCACTTCCCGTCTGTGGAACTCCCTTCTTCTTACTTGCTTACCTGGTAGTTATAGTCTTCAAATATTCAAATGTAATATCAATCGACATCTTCTGATGCCTTGATCTATTCCCAGTCCTTCTCTTCATCCTTTCCTCTATCACGCCTCTTTAGTCTTGTTCCCACTCTCTGTAACCCCTTGCGTGGCACTCCCGCCTTGCTTGGGGTGAAATGCTTAAAAAAATTGTCTGTGATTCTCTCGACCAGTGAGTTGACCATGGTGTTTTCTCGAGGTAATGGATTGAATTGGGTTACATGCTACCCACACTATGGGTAATCTTTGACGTCCTCTATAGTGAGCAGTGGAATTATTCTTTTTCTAGGAGTAATACTCTCAACATTTCCAATGAGAATTTGTTCCAATTTTCATACGGTTCGCCGGCGCTTTCATTTTCCGTGTTATTAAGGGTTCATTCTTCTTTCCCTTTCAAGAAGTTTTGAAATTGTTTTGATAAAGATTTCTTAGGGTGATGCCACTGTGGAGTTTATCAGAAAATGACGTCCGGAAATTTAATTGTATCTGGAGAGGAGAAACAAGAATTCGTTTTGGGACCACCGTGTAGATTTTTAATGTCTTAATTGTATCCCGATTAGATTTGAGGAGAGAGATGTGTTAACGCTGATTAATGGACGTCTGTGTTAACAATTCGATGTATCATTTGTTTATTTCTACGTAATTGTGTGCTTACATTAAATTTATGTATGTCATCGTATATCTACCTAGTTAACCCTCGCTTCGGGCCAAGCGCTTCATCAATTAGTGGAATGTCAAAGTTCACTAATTCACAGGTCATTGCCCACACTGACATTCTATAGACACAAGTACACATGTATGTGTGGTTGTAGGCATGTGTGTGTGTGTGTGTGTATGTCAGCTCATTTTCATGTGTATTCTTGTACGTTCATGTGTATAGGTGTACCTATATGCATGTGTAGATGCGCAGTTCATGAATAATATCTGTATGTATGCGGCTTTGTCAACATACACACATACAGATATTACTGGACGCAGGCATAGATACAAACTGATATATATATATATATGTATATATATATATATATATATATATATATATATATATATATATATATGTGTGTGTGTGTGTCCTCTGTGTCCACAAAAAGAAAAAAAAGAGAAGTGATGAGGAGTGAAGCATAAATAACAATTGAACTGATGACATTTACGAAAAAAACATCATTAATGTCATTGCAGATACGTTCGTTAATTACAAGAACAATTATAGATCGTGAAATTACATCTAAAAAGCAGTGTGACGAAAAGGCCAAAGAGAAAAAAAAAATGCCAGTGCCAAATATATTGTCGGCTTTGACAGATATCGTTCACAAAACAAATGTAGCAAATGAAGAGGCAAAATAAATAAATCGTAAAGACAAATGATCGTACGATGAAAGAAAGGGATTAGAATAATTTGTGAGAAGAGAATATAACTGACGGACAGACAGTTAGCTAGTAATCTAGATAGATTGATTGATATGAAAAGACTGAGATAGATAGATAGATAGATAGATAGATAGATAGATAGATATGAAGATATTATGATAGATAGATAGATGGATATGAAGAGATTATAACAGACAGATATGAAGAGACTGAGTTAGATACGAAGATATATATATATATATATATATATATATATAGATATATATATATAGATATATATATAGATAGATAGATAGATAGATGAAGAGATTGTGATTGATAAATATATAGATAGATAGATATGAGGAGACCGAGATAGATACGAAGATACATAGACAGATGAAGAGATTTTGATATATATATATATATATATATATATATAGATAGATAGATAGATAGAAGTGAAGAGACTGAGATAGATACAAAGATAGATATATAGACAGATGAAGAGATTGGGATAGATAGATAGATAGATAGATAGATAGATAGATAGATAGATAGATAGATATTAAGAGATTGTGATAGATAGTTGGGAGGCAATTGAGATAGATGAATAGATAGACATGTAGAATCATATATATATATATATATATATATATATATATACATAGAGAGAGAGAGAGAGAGAGAGAGAGAGATAGATAGATAGATAGATAGATAGATAGATAGATAGATAGATAGATAGATATTATTGGGTTAAGACAAACAAACAGATTTTCTAATTTTCATGTTACTTTTAACTTGGAAACTTCTCGGAACAACTGGAATTTTTTATTTTTGGGGGAGGGGGGGGCTTCTAATATATAAAAAAAAAATGTCCCGATTCATGAGCGTGTCACAAAAACTAAACCTTGAGACACGTTAATAATGACAATAAGAGAATTTAACTTGAAAAAAAAAATTGTAATATAGTTCATTCTTTAATTATTTTCTAGTCTCTTTACCTTTGGTATTAGGAGATTATGTGGGACTATTTTTTTTTTCTGGAATAGACATATCTGGCAACTTCACATAACCTGACTCTTACCCGTTAACCATTATATTATATACTGAAGATGCCACGTTTTATAGGAGCTCCATCAAAACACGTGATGACCAGAGCCTGACAGCTGATCTCTCCTCTGACCTTACTTTCACGGCTCAACGGATGAGGAAATACCGTGTAACATTCAATATCTCAAAAACCAAACTCGAACAGAGCAGACACTGAGTTCTTTTCAAGACACGATGAAGGGTTGTATCCTCAATGAGAGTCTTTACCTGGAACGTCTGTTGGAACCCAAGCTCTCTCCAAACGTCAAACGCAATTCGTATATCCGATCCATCGCTAAAGATGCTGTAAAAATGATCGGTTCCTTGTACCGCCCTCTGCTATGCTCTACCTAAGAGCCGGACCAGTCCAAAAAAGAAGTATTTTTGTTACATCTGAATTCGAGCTATCCAATCCTCACTTACCGGCTTTAACAGAGTTCAAAAGCGTTTGCACAGCTTTGTGGGTGATGAATTGTTTCCCACCCTACCACCTCTTTCCCACAGACGAAACGTTGCTAGCCTCTCTCTATTCTGCCACTATTTTCATGGAAGAAGTTAGGGTGAAACACCTTTCTTGATTCAACCTGTTCAGACCTTCGCATCTAGGGCCCTCAATTGGTGAGGAGAAAATTTCATCCAAACAGATTTTTCTTCAGAATTATTGTAATTTGTAACCTACTTCCAAAAGTATGCTTTTCCGATCATTACAACCTTAATCTCTTTGAGTTTAGGTCCAACCTTTAGCTGTCCTACTTATCCTCAAAATTATGTACCTCTTACTCTCACCTTGTACGCCTTTACAAACAAACTAATTTAATTAACAGCTACCTTGAGTGGCTCTTGGGCCTTCAGCAATCTGAATTTTGATTATTACTTCAAATAGTTATTACTTTTTTTTATTATTGCTGCTGTATTTATTTTAATCTGTTTAGAAAACTACACAAAAACAACAGGTATTCAAAAAAAGTTATTTTAGTCTGAGAAAAAGCCATGATTTTGGAGCACCTTGTGAGGATCGATTTCACTGCATAGTGAGGCGCCCATCCCAACAATCTTATTGCCATTTCATAAGACTAGCTTAGTTTGGTGCAAGAACACAAGTATGGAGCGCTTAAATTTAAATTTAATTATGTCCTGTTGAAATTAGCTAGGCGACTATTACCACACGGCGAGATAAACACGCAGCAAAAGACATAGGTCTTTACTAAGTTTTCAGACCTTTACATGTCACTTCCATAGAATCAAATTGTCCTCGTTTCCTCTGTTTCAAATATAAGAAGACAGTTGCATTCATTCAGCTTTTTCTCAAGAACTACGCAATTGTAGAACAGACTCCCGTGTTGTTGTTTCCCCTGAACATTTTAATATTAACCACATCAAGTGAAGTACCAATTGTCATCTTCCCGACTTATCATGTTTTACAATCTTCTGTTTCATTCATATCATACACCTCATTCATCATTAGCATTTTAATAATGACCGGCTAATCTGTGAAGGCTCTTGTAAGCTTTCGTATAAAATAAGTTTTGATAGAATGGCACAAGAGGACCTAAAGACCGAACTCCTTACACAACAGTCTGATACACGGTCTGTTAATCATGACTCATGTTACTCGACACTCAATGGAACAATTTATAAGAATGATTAAGATTTTGAATGACACAATAGCATTTGATCGAAGGCTTTCGGTTGAGCTATTGTCATAAAAATAAGAGGGAAAAAATCGCAAAAAAAAAAAAATACCATACTATAATACGAAACACGAGCAATTAACCAAAAATAATGGAACAAAAATATGATTTCGCTGCTCAAAAGCAAAAAGTAAGAGAGATAATCGAGTAGAAGTGAATGGGCATCAGTGAACCAATGCCCCAGGTCGATTAACAGATTGTTTCCCATTAAATGTCGATATCGCTTGCCATCCTCAATGCAGAGTTCAATGAAGAAAGGAAAGTAATAGAGATACTACTACTACTGATAACACTGGCTATATGGCTACTACTATTACGTCTACTACTATTTCTACTACTTTTATTATTACAATAAACTCTACAAGAAGAAAAAAGAAGAAGAAGAAGAAGAAAAAGGAGGAGAAAGAAAATTAGCACAAAAAGGATAAGAAGAGAACTGGTTTGCTCGTTTGGTAGGTTGCATATAACTGCTACCAACGCTAGTGGTCAGTGTTCAATCTCGGTTTTAAATTAGCCTAGCGAATGTCAACTTTCACAGCAGATTGCAAGATTGCCGACACGTTAATATTTCTACGCGTAATTTCCATGAAAGTTTGACGCAACAGTCATTCTAAATGATTTTTTTTCTTGGAGGATTGATGAGATGCATTCTTTCTACACATAACATTCTTGAAAAATTGGTTTTACACAATATTTCACCATACAATTTCCGAAAAAAAAAATTGACGTGATAATCTGCCATATCGTAATATCGAAATGAAAACTAAAATGAAAGGAATCAATCAAAAAGAAAGAAAGAATAAGCCGACAAATAGAATGATATATAAGTAGGAAAAACTTTTGAGGGAGGGAGAATAATAGAAATCAAGAAAGAAAAAAAAAACACAGTTTACACACACACACACATATATATATGTATATATATATATATATATATATGTATATTCAAATGTAACAAGAACGAAAAGAATATAAATTCAAAGGTTCATAGCATTAATTTAAAAGAGGGCTCATTACCAAGAGAAGAACAATAGTTATTTATTATAAAGATGTTACATACGGAAAAACAAGTACTCACGACAAAGATGCATTTTTGTTTCGATGCGAATGCATCTCGACTTGTGAGGAACAAAGATCTTTGTTCAAAAATATAATAAAAAATATATAATATATATAGCATAAAAATATTATATATATATATAATATATTATATATATAATATAAAAATATAATATATAAAAAATATAAAATATACTGAGTATTCCTTCTGATTACTGTCGTTGAATGAAACTCTGAGTATCGGATTTGGTACTGTGCGTACTGCCACGTCATGATAAAATATCGGTTCTCGTATGATCAGCGAATTTAAGCCCTGTCGATCCTGGTCACTGTCTAGATGGGTGACCGCTTGAAAACACCAGCTGTCGTAAGCTTGGATGTGCGGATGGTGTAATGGATAACAGTTTAGAATTTGAAATCGGAGTGTAGAACTCTAATTCCTGTCGTATTTGTTATATTCACTTACGCGCAAATACCCTTGAGAAAGATACAAATCCACCTCTTCTCCTCCCAACTATGGGTTAATAAGTACAAATTTTATTAGTCAATCATCATTATCCTCCCTCAAATATTCTTACAATCTAAAAAAATATTTTCTAGCTTTTAATAATCTGAAAAATGTCGATAACCCGTAAAAAACAAATCAATCAATCAATAACAATTTCAGATGTCGCCAGATATATAAAAAGGAAATATAAATCAAATATGTCTAAATTATGACTGAAATAGAGAATTTTCAATTACTGACAGAGGTCGGTGTTCGATCTCAGCTAAAAGCCATTGCCACTCATATGGCCTTTCATTTTGGACAGGCGCTCCCTATTGGGAAAATTAGAGTAACAAAATATTTTCACTCTTAATTAACCTTTAACAAAGCTGAGTAAATATATCACTGGTAAAACAAAAACATTGTCAAGCGTTGTAACTAAAGAAGTTCCAAATTTGTCGCTGGTGTCATAGGTTGGTGTCCGAGCCAAGGCGAAAGCTAGGATTTCGAATGTGGTATTTTCTAGTTAGGCTGACTCTGGTGACTTCTCATAATGGCATAATCTTTCATTTGCTTTTTTTAGCCTTGCGACAAAGGCTAAG